>OY856411.1:177059438-177226938 GCA_963693085.1 Alisma plantago-aquatica | reverse complement strand
GTCATTTGCACCGGAGGGGAGTTGATGTAGGACATGCGACACCTTCATGCACTCACGAGCACATATATCATCGTGTTGTTAGTTAGACATTTAATATTTTATATTTTATTATTAGGCCTTTTCCTTGTTTTGTTCTGTTTGTAAAGTCAAGTGGTCTAGTCCCACATTAGCTACCTCCTGTTTAGTCTTTCTATTAGAAGACTATATAAAGATCTACTACATTTTTGTTTAAAAACCCTTAATAAATGAGATTTATTCCCTTTCTTTGAAATTTTATTATTTGTCCAATTAATTTACATTACACAGGTTTTGAAAAGAGTGAAGTCAGAAGCGAGAGGTCGGCTCTCCATGAGGGCTTAAGTAGACTACCAAGCGGCCGCTTTTCGGAAAGGCAGACAACTAAGCAGAATAATGTAGAAAATTATTTCTAGCATTTCTATTGCACTAATTATACTGATTACACAGACTAATATTTACGTAATAAGTAACAGCTAGAAACTGCTTTCCGAATAACAAAACCAAGTAAAAAAGTTAGTTTTTGAGACGTACAAATTAAAAACACATTATGAGCAGCTAACATAACTTTTTACAACAATCAAATGAGACCAACTTTTTTTATTAAGTAATTAGTATCTGCTACAGCGGGTTTTCAGAAAATATGAATGTTTATAGAATTGCAATTTATTATTTTACACCATACCATCATTATCATAAAGACTTGTCGTTTACTGCTTCATTGCTATTATATACATATACATAGGTAGAGTTTACTATGTATCAGAGATGTTGTATGCAACACTACGCAACATAATCGACAGCAAACAAAACCTCAATGTTGTGCACATGCAGAAAAGTAAATTAGGTATTTATAAACAAGCATATAAGTAAACATGAGTTCATGACCAGTACGGTTTAAATCTTTGAAACAAGAACACATCAGCACACTTTTCACTTTTGAGACCTAGAGTGTCATTGATCAGATATTTCGATGACCAACGTCCTAACGTGACATTGCATCAACAATATAAAGATAGTTTTTGACCTTGAAGAAGCTTAGAGCACTAATCCTAACTAAGGATGCAAGAAAAGCAGAACTGTTGTTGTCCACGTTCTCGTCATCAAGTCCGGGTTACAATGTTCTGTATACTCTTGTCGAAGGAGATCTGCTGGGATTTGTATCCCAACATAGTAAATTTTGTGAATGTTCGGGGCATCTTATTGTCCCTTCTATATTATAGCAAGCACAGCTAAGGTCCTGCTTTTGATTAAGTGCAGTAACCATACAAAGTACAATTTCAAAACCATCAAGGGGCCGTTCGGATGCCATTTTCAGAAATACAGAAGTGTTTATAAATTTCGGGATTATAACAACATCAAATCAAAATCCTGCTATTCAATAATGCTCTGTTTGTGTAGAGCACAGCTGCAGTAACACATCCGTCCAACAGAAAGAGGAACGGCAGAGGAAGGAGGAGATGTTGATGGAGGGAGGTCGGAGGAGAACGACCAAAATGACCGGTGGAGGGCACAGATACATAGGCATCGGAACTGTGTAAATGTGAATGAGGAGGAGGATTGAGGAGGTACAGAAGGAAGTGGGCGCCAAAGAGGCGAACGAGGAGAGTCGTGGGGACGGGTCTCGGTCTCTCAAAGCGTTGCCGATTCGTGGAATTTTAAAATAACGCCGATACCGGCGAGATTTAGAAGGCCGCGTTTGCAGCAGTCAAAATGCCGTAACGGAACTACTGGTGATCACGAATCACCATCTTTATCTACCAAACGACGTCATCATAAGTGTCAGTATTCAGAATACCATTTTGGAATACAATCCCTCCGTCAAATACCTCACCCAAACGGCCCCTAAGTTCATGAGCATTGGATTTGTAGCTATTGAAATTTGTTTGACTGAATGAAGAGCAAACTCATCGGTTACAATTTTAAAACCAATTGAATAATGTAGCATCTACTTACCGTCCGTACGTACATCTAGCAACTCTCGGCTGCTCAACTACATCCGACGGCGTCGTTCCTACATGGGTACCTTTTTCCAGAGTTTCAGCTCAAAAGTGCAATCACAATCACAAAACTACACTCTAATACACCTTATCAAACAATTTTAATTTCGAAAACACAACAAATGAAACATCATATTCTTAAACTACACTATACCAAATATGGCTAAACACGGAATCCATAGCAAACGAAAAGGGCAGGGGATTCTAATTGCAAGATACACGATAGCCGTTGCATATTGGAAGGTTGGAGTGAGGACGATGCAGCTCACCTTTTTTTTAAGATAATGAGGGAGGTTTTCTGTTCAGCTTGTCTCCCTCTTACAGGAAACAACCAATATAATGGAGTAGTAAGAGAATCCTTATATCCCAAAAAGGGAGAACTCAAATCCTAAAAAAACCCAAAAAAAGGGTTGTATAGCCTTTACATGTATCATGACTTGGTTCCCTATAGGTCCAAAGAGTAACTAGCCCAAATTGGTGGAGGCATGGTAGCAGAGAAATGAAGGTATATGTCATAAAAGGTCACTGCCACAGAGAGAAAGGTTTATGGCTACCTTATTCCCTTCCGACTGAACAAGGTGAAAGAAGGAGACGACAATAGGGTCTTGATCATGCTAAGGATTTTCTTTGGATGCCAAGGATTGTCAAAAGCCCCAACTACCAAATCAATCACCATCTTGAAATCCATCTCGACAAGGTCCATCTTGTAGTGATTTGTGTGGAAGAAGTTGAACACAAATAGGAGGCATGACATATATCCTTCAATCTTGGTGTTTGCCTTGCTCGGTCTCGTGATTCTCATATGGTGGATCCTTGGTCATCTCTTAAGATGCCTCCCATTGCCACATCACAAGTTTGGTTTCCCCTATATTTCTAGCCCTTGGAAGAGATATTGAGTATAGAAGAACCACTATCTGGTTTCTCCTAACCTATCTCATGGTAGGTGAAGGAGTGCAATCTGGGAGGGATAGACCCTGAGCCATCCAGATACCACAGACATCGTTGATCCAAACTCATCTACCTTAAGGTTTCTCATCAAAAGGTTGAAGAGATGGATGGTTTGGAACTAAATCATCTCATGATGTAACTTCCTATCGTTGAACATGCTTGCACACCTGTGTTCCCACAGGAACGAGATGATCATATGGGGAAGGATACTCTTTATACATACCAGGAAGGAGTAGTGGACTTCCTTAGACCAACTTCTCTTAAGTGTTGTAGTTACATCATAAGACCATGAGGTGACTAAGAATCCTATGAGATTTTCAAATTTAGCCCAAAGAAAAGTAGTTGCTTCCCCTGTAAGAATCAAGTGGATTAGGTCTTCTATGTGTTTCTCCTCACAACATTCACATCGAGATATTAGGCAGGTCTAACACTCCCTGATGTTGTTGTCTATGGGGAGGGCATTGTAGAGTTCCTTCCATGCATTAATTGATACCTTTTGTGGAAAGAGGGGGGACCATACCCATTTATGAAAGGGTCAATTGTGCGTTACATTGTGAAGAAGAGAGATTTGGCCACAGCCAAAAAGAAAATCCCCTTTTACCCTCAGATTGGAAGATCATTTTGTGTAGAGAGGCTAAGTTTCTGGTTGTCGATCAAGTCCAGAGCTTCAACATTGCATCTAGTGTCTAGATAATCAGTATCCCAGATCCCTTGCTGGTTCATGGGGTCATGAATGCAGAGACAAAAGGGTTAGTGAAGGTCATGTCGTAGCTTGACTTCTATTTTCTTCTTTTCTTCCACCAATAGACTATCCTACACCCTTTTTTGTTGTGAAGTAAAGTGCTTAAACATCCCCCTAAAAAATGGGAAAGGGGGGCGAAATTTGAAAAATGTGCCACTTTATGTAAAATGTATGTTTGGGTTAAAAAAAGACAGTCTACTATTTATGCTTAATCATCTTCTTGTGGCATCTTTTAGGTCAGTGGTTACAACTAGATCAATAATATTTTATCATTATGTACACATATATATTATAGCTATAATGGGATTTTTAGTTGTTTTTCAGTCGTTAAACCCCTAAAAATGTCTCAAGACCTATAAAAAAGTACTATAACACTTTTTTAATAATTGATATGGGTATTTGAGCTCCTGATAATACAAAAAATGGGCAACCAGTGAAGATTTTTTATATTAATTTAAATCCTAGTTAGTGAATGATGATTAACATTGTCTTAGCATAGGCATGCATTTTTCTTAATGCATGGTTGTTTTTGGTTGATATACAAGTGTTTTGCATCCCTTTTGGTGTTTGAAGTTCCTATTACAAGTTACAACTATTAGGTATTTTCATGACAATTTACATCACAATTGAATACCTAGAATTGAAAAGACAAAAAAATAAAAAATAAATCAAAATTTATCAACCATTAAATAAAACTATAAAATGATTACTTAGGGAATAAATTCCTACCAATCATGGTATTATGCCAAAACCATAGACAAAAATATTTAATTTAAATGTTATGACGTTTTTTATAACATTAACATCCATTTGTGCGGTTATAGGCCCGTCAAAACACCCAAGCTTTCACACCCCTTGAGGGTACCTAGACACCTAGATTGTCACCTAGGCATGTACCTACGCGCTACATATTAACAAATATGATTAGATCAACCAATTTGGTTTGATCTAGAGAGGTTAGATGTACAATCTAGTATCAAAACTTTCCCAAATTTCCCTTAGAAATATACTCTTGATTTGGGGTATTATGAACTAATGGGATCTTATAAACATATTATTTCTACTGACACTTATATCAAGTACATTCATATAGCATCAATAATACATCCATGTATCTCTATATTGTTATATCTTGACATGCATTTTAGATAATTAAAGAAGCATGCTAAACACATATGTATTTGGAAAATGTATACCTACTGGAACAACATTTATGTATACCAAATAGATATAATATATCAACCACTACTTTGAAAAACCATCACTATTGGGCAAGGAAGCACAAACATGATTCTAGACACAGACGCATGGAACGACAGTTTTCTAAAATACAGGAGACAAAGACGACATTGGATGGGGGATTATTATTAATAAATACATATATATGGGTATATGGTGTGTGGATTGGAATTCATTCTATGTTTTGTACAAATCAACAGATCTATATATGTATAATCTTATATGCATATGTTTATGTGTATCTTCATGTGAGTAGTAGAAACAATGCATAGTAGAAAACCAAACATGTCTTTTTTTTCTATATATTTAGTAGATTACATATTATATAAATGAGTTCATTCTACTCAATCAATCAAATTATTTGATTTTATTGTGATTTATAATATTGAATTCAGCTTAGATTTTCCAATATTTATTCTTTTTATAGATTTTTTTGCATCTTTTGAAATGCATGTTACATATTCTCAACTACGAGACAAATAGTAGCTATATATACACCATTTGCACTCTATAATAGTTTACTGTAGTAGAAGTAGCTACTTTGATGTGACTAGGGAGTGTCCGGGCTACCTTCAGGTGTGTTTGGGTTGCAAAAAAAGACCAAAATGGACTATATGCATCCCATCAGTGTCCCCAACCTTTTGGTCTCTGTACGAGAAGTGTCTGTGTCCAAAATGTGTCTGCACAGATACTGAGTCTATCTAAAAGTGTTTGTACCTCCTAGATGTTGGGTTGTCTAATTCATTCAAACAATCAAGTAGGCTATTTTTCCCTTGTGTGTGCACTATGCAACGGTCATTTCCCAAGTTTCAGTTGTTGCAATCAAAGCACGCCTATGGAATTTGGCATCATAGTGTTATCAAACACTCCCTACATTGATCTCAATAATGATCAATACCTCTTATTCAATTATTTGGACTCATCACTATGGAAAAAAGGCATAAAATTACCGCCAATATCATCATCAAAGCTTCAATCCCAACTATATTGGGGTGGGCTACATGTATCCTTATTTTATTCTATATTATAGGTAATTTTCTCGTCAAGATGGATATTTAAAATCTCTCCAATTATTCTTTTCCTAGGTTAATTTAGTCATATATCTACTTCTTTTAATTTTTCTCGATTCAACAACATTACATTGAATTGGTGCATTTGTCAATCTACAATTCACATCTCCATACCATCTCAAGCAATCCTCACATAATTTTTCCACAATACTCACCACCCCACTTTTTTGTTTATAAATTCATTTTTTAAGCAATCTCTCCTTGTCTTCCGACACATCATCTCAGCACATACATTTCATCCATAATTCCTCTTGTTCTACCTTGTCTCTTCATTGCCCAACATTCACTTCTATAAAGCATGGCTAGTCATAGAATAGTTCTATAAAACTTGTTTCTTCATCTAACTAGGAACTTCTGTTCACATATTACTCTAATCTAGTTGCAGTCCTCTATTTCAAGCAGCTTGTTGTGACCCAATGACAAACATCATCTTCAAAAGTGTCATTCATTTGAGCCCAAATAAAGAAACCTATCATATTTTGGTACATCTAGTGTACAACTTAGCACCGACATTCACAATTTATTAATAGAAATTGCAATGCATATAATATACTTTGCTTCTACTTCTTTTAAATCATTATCTTCGAACATACTTATCCAAGGTAGAACTTTGATTGAACATTTCTTTAGTTTCATCAATCAAAACAATATCATTAATATATAGCATAAACACAGGTATACAGTCTTGAAAATGTTTTTTGAACTCATTCATAACACATGAAATAGATATGGACTCACAGTCGATCCTTGATGTACCCCAACTCTAATATGAGTCACAATGCTTCTCCTCCATATGTCCTTACAGTTGCAGTTGAGTTATCATACATATCATCAATTAATTCAATTTATTATATTGGAAAACCTTTTCTTCTCTAAAATGTACCATGACACTTCCCTCATTACTCAACCATAGGCTTTATCAAAATAAAAAAAAACATATAAAATATATGATTGTTTACTCTATACTTCTCCATTGGTCTCCTTATCAGGATACTAGCATATGTTTTGGATCTTCCGAGCATAAATCCAAACCAATTGACTAGTATCTATGTTATATATCTTATTCTCAACTCGATAATCCTATTCCAACGGTTCACAATGTGACTCATCAAACTTGATACCTCAAAATTTTGTGCAATTTTCAAGATCTCACTTTTTTGTAGAAAAGGAGTCTAGCATTATTTTCCCACCATCCAACATTTTCTTGGTCTTCATAATCTTATTGAATAAATTAGTTGCTAAACAATTTGCCACAACAACAAGCAATGGTGACTTTCTCATTACCCCTTTTATGTATGATTTTACCCTTCTATTACTCCAAGATTCAATAGTCAAATTTTAGGGTCTTAAAGACCCTTCTCCATCTCATTAGGCTTACGATCCTAGTGTTTGTTGTGGGTTTGATTATTTCTTGTATAATATTCCCTAAAATAATTATGGCCATATTTTGATTATAGATTGAGCCATTTGAAAGTTCCCATTTATTTGAAAATCAATTGAGTTCTTCATAATGATAAGGCAGAGCATGCTCATTTCACCCTCCTCACACATGTGGCTTTGTCTCCTCTACAAGAAATCACAAAATAAAAGTGCATGTCACTTTTCTTGAGTGACTTTGTTCCTTTCTATCCAAAGCTTTGCTAGAATGTTGCATTGTTTTCCCTAGAGGTTGACTTAATTTTGAAAAGTCATTGCTTAGCATTATACATTGTCCCATGAAAGATTTCCCTCTCTATTACATAATGTGATAATGTTTCTATTTTCCTTGTCAATGGATAAGAAAGAGTGTCTAGGAAATCTCCTAATTTCTCATCCACACTCATCAAGCTCTCTCCCATTCAAGGCATTTTGAAAGAAAGATAAGAGGAATATAATACATATAGCATATAATAGACTACACACTATAAAAAGAGCCCACTTGAAAGAAAGGGAGGACATCCTTAGCTCGAAGTTAGGCACTTTCATGTTTCAACCCCAAGTGACTTTGATTTCTGGAGGGTTCTTGTTACCTTACATACTCTGCTCAAAGTTAGGCACTCTAATGTTTTAACCCCAAGTGACTTTAATTTCTGGGGGGTCTAGTTACTTTACATAGTCTACAAGTTTTAGGTGAATTAAATGGGTTGGGGCATGATAGAATCCCTTTCTTGTCTCCTCTCTAGGGGAAATTTCTTTACACTTGACCGTGAGTGACCTCTCTATCCTTAGAGTTCACTTTGTAAAGTGTGGCCTCCTATTGTGAAAGTCTTTTCCATGTACATGGATCCCTATCAAGGAAGGATTTAGTGCTTGCTTTATCATGGAGTCCATGAAGAGGATACCTATTTTTTTTCGACTCCTAGGGGAAGAAGAGAAGGCAAATAATTCTCTTGGTTTCACTTTAGATTCTAAAGGATGCCCTCTCTTGACTCATTATTGGTCCAAGAAGTCAGTTTATAAGTGAAAGTTGTTCAAAATCGCAAAAGTAGTGGAAATTAAAGAATTATTTTCTAGATCAAGAAAAGAGATATCTCAAATACTTCAACAACTACTACACTCACTTTAGTTTAGGGAGGTGTAGTTCTTTAGAGAATGACCCTTGACTATGTTGTCCCTTGCTTCACTCGTGCTTTTTCGTTAGAAGAAGAGGGTTTGTTTAAAAAAAGTCAATACATATATTTCTATATATCATTCACATCCTATTGATAAACATACAACATTAGTTGAACATATATAAAGATAATTAATTTCCAAAAGGGAAAAATTAAATCAATAAGAAATAAATATTGATCAAACAAACAAAAACACAATTCCGTCTATATTGACTACAAATAAGTTTTTTTTTAATATAAATGGGACTTTAAGTACTCATTGTGACTCATCATCCTTGTCCCAAGCATATGTTTTTACAAAATATCACAAACTCAATTTAGTAATAAATATCACTTGAGACGTGTGCTTGAATATCTTGGAACTCATCTCTTTCTTGAGCATAAAATCAAGAGTTATTGTTTGACACAAGGTATATTTGACCCCACATTAAAGCATAACAACATTGATAAGTCTATAATAGAAGAGGAGAAAAATTGGTTCAAGGGCCATTATAAATATAAATTATCTCATACTAAATGTTCTCAGTTAGTATCAGAAATATGAAAACATAGAGCCAATGAACGTTGTCCAATTCCACATAAGGACTCAATAATCCACCACTTACACTACTTACTGATTTTTACGTGTTGCAATATCCATTTAACTAGAATTTTCTACATCATTAATACTTCAAACTGCATGACTTTTTCTTCTTCTTGTTGCAATCTTTGCATGACTTCCATTTTGAATTTTTGTGTGTATTGAATGAGATTCATGATCAAAAACCCTAATTGAGTTAAGAAAGGAGAATTTCAATAGTTTATGCATTTCTAGAGAAAGTACTTTATCTATATACATCTCTGAAAATTGTGAATTTGTGTTTAAAGCAGTTTCATGTAGGGTTTGGGCTTTTGGTTGGTTCAACATTGGGCTTCAGTGCACAAGACCACACTTAAACTCATTCTTCCCAAATTGGCTTGACTATTCGGTCAACTTATAATAAGTTAGATAAACTACTCATGTTGGCTAGGTTAGGTTGGGCCGTTGGCAAACCCAGCAGATCGTGATGATCCATTCAATGTACTAACAAATATTTGGTAGCAACTAGTCCAAAGTCAGATCGACTTCTTGACTAATAGGGTCAACCTTTGAAGGGTTGGTTGGGTCGATTAGAGACTAACTTGTATCATAACCATTAGAGATTAGACTAAAAGTCCGATCAAGTATAAAAAATTGTACGATTGTAAGTATACTCCATAAATCTTCTATATTATCTTTTACCTTGTTTGTTTCATTTTTAGTTGAGACAACAAGTACATGTCAATATACCATATTTGTATTCAGTAGTTACTATATTACTCTATATCAAATTCTTGGAGAGACTAGAGTTCCCTATGGCCTTAAGGATGTTGTTGATAAACTTTTAATTTTAGTAACACATTTTTGTAATAAGCTAAGTTGAAAATGTAAGTTAGAAGGCAAAATCTTCAACATTTAATGTAAATAAAAAGTACATCATTATTAGAATCAAATATAAATATAGAAAACTTACTATTTTTTCCATTCCCTTTCATATTAGAGCTCTATATTAATTCCTTATTAGGCCTATTATCCCATGTTTCTTTTCAGATTCTCATTCCTTCAATTTTTCACTCCACTTGATGATTAACCATACAAACAAGGCATTCAACCTCCCATGTACTTCTCCAAATATGGTGTCTTCCGGATTGCCTTCTAGTTTGCAAGTGACAACATCTATAGTTTTTATTATCTCATCCCCTTCCTTTTTAACTAAATACTCATGTAGTTAATGAATTTAGAGGTTAGTTTTGAATGAACATGATTCAGAGTTTCCTTGTTCCATTTGTGTTTATATATATCTATTATCTATAGAGCGTCTTACCTCTCATAATTTATACCAAAGTATATTGGACTAACTGATGTGTATCCTAAAATAATGTTGTATGAGAGTTCTGTGACTGGACATCTAGTAGAAGGGACTTAACTCTTGCATTGAGGTAGTTCTATCAAAATAATTGACTGCTTTACTTATGATGAGCTCATATGCAGCCTTTGAACAGATGATGTAGAGAAAAGAACCAAAATCCACATATTGTTCATTGAGATACCTGAACAAGGATTTCTACTTCAAGTCATTGTTTTCTTCTGATTGCTTCACTAGTGGCATTTTTCTTTATTCTTGGAAAATGCATTATTCTTTTCTACAACAACATTTCTTGTCTCACCAAATTGGTTTCACGACCCCATGATTGTGAAGCCTCTTTACCCATGACTCACAATATTCAATCACTTATCTTATGATGATATTTCATATATTTTTAAAACCTCTTTTACATCAAACCCCCAAAGCCTACAAATAACCTCCAAAAGGTCACAAATAACCCTACATTCATTGTATAGTTTAATAAGCAAGTTGTATGTAGACCTACTTAATGAGGGATAGGGACTAGCATCTTCATAACATGGATGAACTGGTACTCCTTCTACATTGACCCTTTCTTCTACCTCTTTAGTCTTCTCCATGTTCTTATTGTAGACACCAATTGGATAGTCCACTGCTCCATGCCACCACTAAAAAACATGGTATATGTGACAATCATGTAAAAATCTACTCACTTTATGTGACATTTTTTTATATCACTTATAATCTATATAGACCTATAAAAAATGGATGAGATATATTCTAGCATATTCGAAAGGGTTACATACTTTAGGTGACATGAATGTAAATCACTTGTAACATGTATAAAGCTTCATAAAATAATGACAAATATGTTTTCATGTTTGAAAGGGTTACACCTAATATGTGGCATACATTTAAATCCCCTATTTTCTAATGGGGGTTTACAATTTAGGTTACATGCATATGATTCACATTATATCTACAAGGGGGGTATATTTTTTAGGTTACATGCATGATAGACCCAAAAAATTTCAGTGACATATATGATTGTTACCTAAACTTTAGGTCACAGACATACTAGTCATTCAACACTTCCCAACTAAGAATAAGTATCAGTGTGTATCGTATTATGTTTTAAAATTCAACCTTAAATATGAATTTTGAATAAATTGTCTCAGAACGTGTAGGTTCACATTTAAAAAAACACTTTTCTTAAAGACTATAACTTGATTTTGAGAAAAGTTTAAAGAGTGAAAAATATATTAAATATACATACATGTATGTATATATGCATTTACTATGACCAATTGTACTAAAAGACGTAGATTTCTTTAAATGGGTAGGGATGCGTAGTTGAATAGGAAACAACTCTAGTTAGGAATATATAATCACGAGTTTAGTGTATGAAGAAAAATGAGTAAGGGAGAAAACCCATGGAATTATCATTTTTGAGGAGATTTGAGAAGCAGTTGTAAAAAGGATATTGTCATTACAAATTACTTTTCAAGTTGCAATATCTATGAGGGGTAACTTACTCATTTGACATGTAAGACCCCTCCTTATTTGGTCACCATGACATATCGATAATTTTGATTTTTGACACTTTTTGGGAGAGGACACTCTCATGAAGTGGGAATAAATTCACCCAACATTTTTTATATGAGACTTGCTATGAGATGACACTTCTGCATTCACCTTGTAAGGCCCCAACTTCATGACTCACCTTGACATTCTAGTCCTAAACTTACATAATGAAACTCTCATGACTCACCTTGACATTCTAGTCCTAAGGCAACACTCTCATGAGGATGGTCTGAGCTCAAGTTGGGTGCAGTTCTAGTAAGTTGTTGTGTGATGGTACTTCCTCATCTGACATGGAAGTCCCCTCCTTCCATGTCACATTGACATTGTGGTCCTATACAATGTGATTTCTCTCACTTTCTAGGAGATGGGACTCTCATGACATGAGACTAATATCACTCGAGACACTTCTTCATCCATCATAGAAGACACCACCTCCCTGAGTCACCTTGGCATAGAAGACAAATACGATGTCATTTATCTCACTTGTCATGAGAAGTTACTCTTAATGTGGTCCTAAACTCATCCCTACTCAAATTTAGGTGATTCTTTTATAAGATTTCTCTTCCTTATTTGATATGAAATTCCCCTCCTTTATGAGAGTATACTTACTCATGTGACATGAAATCCTTGCTCACCTTGACATTCTATTCCTTTTTAGGCACATGTGATCTCTCTCACTTTTGTTAGATGAGACACTCATGATATGGGCCTAAACTCATCTCAAATGTAGCTTTGATGACTTTTAGTGAGAGGGAAATTTCTCATATGACACTAAAGGGACCTCCTTCCAAGAACCCCTTAGTATTTAGATCCTCTTCTTGAGGTTTATCACACTTTTTGTGAGAGAGACTATAAATAAGAGGGTCTAAAATTGTTCCTGGTGTTGTTTCAATGACTTGTCACTAGACAGAACTTCCTCATAAGATGTGGATGAGTCGTCCTCATTTTGTGACCTTAGCATATAGATTTTATGATTTGTGATTTATCTCACTTGTTGTGAAAGGTCACTCTTGTGATGAAGGAAAAATCTCATCCCCCGTTGGGTGGTAGGTTGACATCCAATCATAAAACTTATTCACTCTTTCTATGACTTGATTCCTTATAAGAATTTTGTTGGAGTGTCCCTACCTAGGGACGCTCTGAATCAACACCTAGATGTAGTAATAAATATTTAAGGGGATTTAGCACACCAACTCCCGATTGATTTGTAGGACATGTAATCATTTCCACTCCTTGGATAATTATTGGTAAAGAAGCTAGTTTTGTTGCAACATTGCCCGAATGTAGTGAAATATGTGAAAGGGCAACATTTTTTATTGAGGCAGGTAAAGAAAAGGCTCAAAAAAACGTATTAGAGTGGGATCTTGGAATGATGACTCTTTAGTAGGAAAGTCCCTGGAGATAGTGGATACCATGATTGGAAGAGAAGTCAATACAACTTGCTTGCAAAATGATAAGTCATGACGAGGGCAAAAGATCATTACCTATCTAGTTTCAGTTACTTGTTATAGAGGGATCTTCCTCGACCAAATTGGAATATATATCCTCCTTGTGACATATTGACATGATGATCTTTCACAATCTAATTGTTTCCACTTTATGTAGAGGACACCCTCACAATAATAGTTTGAGCTCAAGCTCAGTGCAGTTTCAATGACTTGTTGTCAGAGGACACTACCTCATTTTCCATATCATGCATACATTCCTTAAATAATTAACATACAATATCATCTTTGGCTTAAACCTCAACAAGATTGGATTATTTTTATGTCCTTGGCTTGGTCTAAATATTGGTGGGTTCAGGATTTGGACGTTGATGTTGAATTGTAAGTGGGTTAGTCCTTGTTGGTGATTTTTTAGTACAAGATTCACCTTTGTTTACCAATTCATACAATCAAAATTCTAATATTGGTATAAATTGATTTATATCATGATTGCTTACCAAAACTATAGAATCTAGGTATACCATCATGAGTGATTACCAAAATTATAGAATCTAGGTATACCATTATGTTACAAAACTGGTTCTATTATGTTTCTGGTTTGCCATTTTGTATCAACCCGATAGTTTTACTACCAGAACCAATCCAAAACTGAATGTTAACACCCATAACTACATAAATCAAAAGAATGACAAAAAAATCAATTAAATAAAAAACTTCTAAACTATGACTTAATTAAATAAAACATTCTTATTACAAGATTTACCCCAATTGTATAGATGCCTTTCCCCCAACTTAATCATGTGACACACAACTACCTAAAACACCCACACCTATAAAATCTAGTCGACACAAAATATATTGTTGCAACCACACTCCCCACCCCCTATCGTCCACCCAATTCCTATCACTTACAATGCGAGAAGGGTGTAATCTACCTCAGTAAGATCATCAATCATGTTTTCCTCTCAACACTTATATGTATAGGAAGAGCTTGTGAATTCTAGAGCCCTACATTCAGTCAACCTCATCTACAATTGAAAATTCAGCATCCTTGCGGATGGCCAACTTAGAATTGAGGACTATAATGCTTAATGGTCACCCTGTCTACTAAATCCAAGGATGTCTTGAGATGTTGATACCCTATTTGGGATGATTTAACCTTGGATTTTCATCACCATAAATCATTTGTAAAATGGTTTGAAGATCATGTAGGAAAATACCATTATTTTATTTAACATGTTGTGTTGATTCAATTGTATTTCCTAGATTATTTTGTATATGTTTTCTTTCACGGTTTCTCCCATATAAGAATCTAAAGAAATTCCAAAGAAAATAAAATAAGGAGTAATAGTGACATTGCTACAATAGGACTCAATGGAAAAGTCTATTATGGACTTTTAAATGACACCTTTAAGATTCACCATCATGAAAGGGATCCTCATTTTCTTTTTAAATGCTAAAAATTTGATGTTGATGAGGAAGGGTTCTCAATTGATGATCTTAACATTGAATATTTAAACATGAGTAAGTATATCTCTATAGACAAACCATTTATTTACCCAAAAGAAACTAAACAAGTCATTTACCCAGTGGAGCCCATAGATGACCTGGAGTATTGTGTGTCATTGGAAACCTAAAAGTATATATTTCAATCAGGATATTGTTCAACGAAAAGATTAATACTTAGTGATGAGTTGTATATTGATTGTGGGTTGGATGATGCTTGTAATATTAGATGGACAAGATGTGATATATCTAGGATGTTACAAGTTCCTAAAATTGTAATAAAAGAAATTTTACAGCCTAAAAAGAGGAAGAGAGTAGAGTTATAATTAATAAAAAAATTAGAGATCACTTTCATTTTACTTCAAACATCAATAGAATAATTTATACAATCTTAATTTTTTTTTAAAAATTCATGCCACCTAAATCAATGTTCAAGTCCATTAATAAAATGTCTGAGAAGGAAAATTTTGATATAGATCTTGCATCAAGAAAATAAGGTATACCTTAATTTTCATTACTTGATTGCATACATTTTTTTATGGTGCCACAAATAATGTCACCATTTTCATTGTTGTTATTAGTTTCATAACTAGAGGTACCTAAAAGAAAGAAGACAACAACACTAACTGAGACTTTCAATAGGTCAATCTAAGGTGTAAATGAAATTAGAATATATGATTTATATATAGAAATAATTTTTGGTAATTAAGATTATATTTTTCCATTTGTTGTAGTACCTAATCATGGAGATAAAGGTGGAAATTTGGATGAACGATTGATCAACAATAGATCAAAATCAGATCAATATCATATTTTCTACAACACCGATTACATGGCTCATATTATGATTTATTTCCCATTCATTTCTAAATAATACATGTGGGGATGAAAATATATGACAAACAATAAATATGAACCAAAAAAGGTCTTACTTTCTATATTTATATACTCAATTTTATCCTACAAATTTGTTTCAATATGATGGGAAAATATATTTATATCACTCATAACAATCCACAAGTGTCACAGTGTACCCACACACTACATGTATGACAACCATTATTCAAGGTCACATTGACTAGTTTTAAGGACATCAAACAACATGTGATCATTATGGTGACTTTTGGTCTAAGGACCACAATCAACAGACTCATATGAGATATGATTCTGACTATCATTTATGGATTCCATGAAGCATACCCAAGTTGGATATGTACAATAAGCTTGTTCATAATAGATACTTATGTGTTTGACTTGATATCAAATATTATCACTAATGAGACATAGTCATCAATAAACACAAATACTAGTATTAATATAATATAGTTGTTGTATTTTCTACTATAATGTCCAAATAGGGACCTATACAAGAAAGAATACTCTTAGCATACACACGATCTCATGTTTAGGTACTCAAACTGAAATCACATATCATTGAGTCATACATTCTCTGGTACATAGAGCAAGTGCTTTGTAGTGGTTGTAGTTGCAAGAACACTGCTTTGATATGATATGGAGGAGAGATTAATGAGGAAAACACCTAAAAAATTAACTAAACTAGTAACTATGGACACTATTTGACTCTTTGTGTAAAATTAAAAGGTTAAGATAAGAAAGCAAGCATGTAGAACATACACAGTCTCGTAACGGATATAATGTTGCAACTTCACGGCAAAAGGGGAGAAAGAGAAGTACCACTCAAGAGCTGAATTGGCAATGCAAAGACCTTTGTGGTTGTACATTGAATTGATCCAAACAATCTTTATCCTCCTCACAGGTCAAAACGAGCTAGTCATGGTTAAGGTAGAAAATCAATCCATATGGGTTTGGGTAGGTATGTTATATGGGAAAATGAATCAACTTTAATCTAGGAGAAGTGTAAAAAGGTTCATTGTTGGTTTTGGGTTGGTTTTATATGTGGTTGATGGCTTAGAGTTGTCAAGATATACATTGGAGAAGGAAAAAATGCATAAGAAATGGTTAGGTATTGATATGGAAGTAGGGGTCAATGAATCAAACACATTACTAGAAATTGTTTTAAATAATGTATAGCCTGATTTCCAAATCAGCCAATCGACTAAACAAGTCATCCAATTGACTCACAAATTTGAAAATTAGTAGATCCATTTATTGTCAACTGATTGACTAGTTGATCAATTAGAAAAGTAGGAAAGAAGCTAAAGGTGATAAAACTCAGGACCAGATTGTTTTGATGCTTTTCTCTATAAGTATCATTGGTTTTATGTTGGTGATGACATACTAATTACGATCTTAACTTCCTTACAAGTGGCAAGTTATTCAAAGAGGTTCGTTGTACGTTGTAGTATGTAATATAATTATAGATTCATCTATAAAATTCTAGCCTGGCATAGCGATCCTCCTTGATGTGATTTCTCTCACTCATCTTGAGATAGAACTCACATAACAAGGAAATAATCTCACCCTAATGAAATGTTTTGACATATTTTGATATATTTAATTTTTTAAGATGAACTATCAACGTGGTTGACTTATATACACCACATCATATGCAAATTTTCATATCTTGTGAAAATTATTATAATGTGTTTCATAATGACAAAATCTAAGTATACAATCATTTGTTTCCAGATCAAACTGGGTGAAATTCACTAGTTGAGGTAGAACTTTGATAATTCTTATTTTAGAGGATGTTTGGCTTGTCAGGGACCCAAAGTTGAAATGGTAAGAAAAATTGGTGGATTTTATGTGTTATTGATGTCTATCATCCTTCCATAATAACATTTGACTAGGGACATAGAAAGAATGTATATACTCTTGGCATTCATATGATCTTATTATTCAAGTCATCAAACCAAAGACATACTTCATTGAGTAATATCATTCTGTAGACATTTATCATGTTACATCATTATCTCAAAACTGAATAAAACAAAATAAATCAGGAAGATTGCCTTTATTATTAATCAAATCATAATTTATGCCATTACAATCATCGTATGATTGGCTCTATGGGCATACATACCAACATATCTACCACTTGAGGTCCACATCACATCCAGTAACATGTTCTTGTAGAAAACATGTGTTGGAACCATCCGGTTCAGTAGATTGGACCCTCCAATTGATTGGTTGGTATGTTGGTTGTTCGTTTAGTCTTCATAAGTAGGTCGACTGGATCAAACAGATGTTGTACTTCTTCAAGTGATCTATTTGACCTATAGTCAATCGATTGGCTCCTCTTGTCTGTAGTCTCTTCAGTCCTCTAGTCGATCGAGTTGACTTCTCAACCAATCAACTGTTTTGGTAAAGAGTGTTTCCTTTTCTGACAAAGAAATTAAAACCTATCATATTCCTATTTAACATATTACATTACAAAATAAAACTTCAAGTTACATTCAAAGGCAGTATAGATAGGGAAGCATAAACTTACATCATAAAGAGAGAGGGGTTTAATATGCAAATCGAATAATAAAAAGGAATAAAACCACACAACCATCCATACACATCCACAAGGGTTTTTTCCATAACCGTGCATACATCCACCATCAAAACACATTTTAGGGTGACACATATAGATTGCATGTCTATCATATCATATATATAGTGTGATCGCATGTGAAATTTATCATATATGTACACTAGTCATTTTAAGCATATGTATCATATATAATGAACAAACGATAAAACATTCTGTTCATATCGATTAAATCCCAATACATTGTAGATTACTGTGGCTTTGATACCACTATTGGGAAATTAGGAAGGTAGATAAGACAGTGGAAACAAAATGTTTTTTCCCAAATCTAGAACCAAGAGATCACATCAATAATAATGTATTTAGGAAAGAAGGTTTTGTAAGATATACTTGGTGATGTAGCAAGTCTAGTGAAAATCCTTGTAGCATGGTGCTTATGAAACTAACAACACCTAGATGACGATCAACTCTACCTCATGGTGTGGCATCACAAGAAGTGTCTCATGTTCTCCTCTTAGTGTCTCCACACCTCTAAAGTAGTCCACATGGACCCCCTAGAACACCTTATCTCACTACCCGAGTCAACGATAGGGAGTTGTCCCTCTCAATTCATCAACATGTTAGCTCTGATTTTTTCTCCCTTGTTATCTCTCCCTTTTATGGGTAAGACTTGATCGGGCTCTCTTATTACCAGAATAAAAAAGGACATGAGCTTGTTGTTAGATCTCTTAAATGTCTCAAAGAGACTCTCTGGGATTTCTTTGTGAGATGATTTGAAAGGCTTGGCTAGCCCCACCCCCTTGATATGAGGGATAGGGCCAAAATATCCTGATCCAATTGGGAGTTGAGGGAATGAAATTTCATGATCCAATTGTTATTGCAAATTTCCAATAGGTCGAATCGACCTTCCAGTCAACCAACTAGCTTCCCACTCGATCGACTAGACATCCGATTGGTCAAATGAAATACTTTCCTATTCACAATTCTACTAGCTTTCAATGTGATGATTAATGCAAATTATTACATTACCTTCATTTCATGTACACTCAATCGATTGGAAACTCTAGTCAATCGATTGGAAACTTTAGATAATCCAGTTGGAAATATATCAACTAGCCTGATTGGATATTCTGATCAGTCGATTGAATATTTTCATCAGCAATGTCTAACCAGTTTAGTTGGTTGACTGCACTCTCCAGTCAATCGACTGGCACACCATTGAGATGACTAGCACAGTAGTCAGTCGACTGGACATTCCAGTTGGTCGACTCACTTTCCAGTGTAGCTTAATTTGATCACCCAAACACTTTAATAATCAAGTTAAACCTTATTTGTGATTAAACTCCTATTCCAGGCATATCCTATGTCTGTGGCCCTATAGTTCCAATATTACTTTGGCAGTGAATGTCCATAAAAAACTTAAGAAATAAGTGGTATCTAGTAAGAAATCATTGCATCAAGTAATTGGAAAGTTGGAGAACAACTTCAACCTATAGTTAGGATTAGTGTTACTGTGATTATACAGTTCCTTTGTCTCAAATATCTAGAATGAACTCGAGGCATGGAATCATCATCCTCTTAATATTCAATCTATATTGCTTGAACTAGAGAAGACTGATGAAATACATGTAGGCTCAATATCATATATTGACTCATATGAGCATGGCCATGCATTTCTCAATCTTTCTTATCAAGTGGACAAGATATCATCTCTAGTAGGAGGGACAAATCCCATCTACAACACTCACAGTCAATCCCCATGTGTTACAAAGTATCTGATCACCACCGATATGGAAACTCTTATTCAAGCCATGTTTTATGGTGTCAAAGTTCAATCAATAACATGTGATGAGTAATATTACTTTACGTCTAAGAATCACAATCACCACTATCACTATGAGATTTGATTATGACTATTCTAGAATGGAAGTGGGACCACATGATTATTGATTTCACAGTCAATTTACGCAGAACATCCAAGGGGTGTGACTCAATTTGGGTAACATACAATAGGCATGATTCAATTTGGGTAGTGGTTGATAAGTTACTCAAGGTGGCTCATTTTTTTCCAGTTAAGACCACTTTTTGAACATCAAAGTTGGCATAAGTTTACATTGATAAAGTTGCATGACTATACAGGGTTTATGTGACGATAATATTGGATATGAGGTTGCAATTCACTAGTAAGTTTTGAATCTTCTACACAGTTTTGGGGACTTATTTCAGATTTAATACAACATTTAATCCAGAGAATGACGTCCACTCAAAGAGAAAAAAAATACTTTATAGGACCTATTTAGGGATTTAGTTTTGTAGTTTTAAGGGAGTTGGGACAATCATCTCATTCTAGTAGAATTTGCCTCCAAAAATAGCTATCATAGGAGCCTAGACATGGAACTATATGAGGTCTTATGTGGAAGATGTCGTGGATCACCTTTATGCTGATATGAAGTTGGAGAATATCAATATTTAGGCCTAGAGCTCGTATAAAAGACTATAGATAAGATCAACATCAAGAGATGACAACTAAAGGCAATGCAAGATAGAAAAAAGTCATATGCAGACATCAACACATACCCCATGGAATTTTGAGTGGGTGACATGATATACCTCAAGGTGTCACCTTTGAAAGGGGTTCTAAGTTCTTTTAAGTGAGCAAAGTTGGCATATATTTATGGGACTCTATCCAGTTTTCACACAAGTAGGAAAGGTGGCCTATAAATTAGATCTACCACCTGATTTACAAAGGTAACACAGTGTGTTCCATGCATCTATGCTGAGAAAATTGCATCTAGGAACTGATTAGACAATTCAGCCAGAAGAGATAAAGCTCAACAATGACATATTCTACGTGGAACGTCCAATGTTGATTTTAGACAAGTAGACACAAAAGTTGAGTAAGAAATACATAATGCTGGTAAAATTGTTATGGAATCATCATAGTGTGGAGGAGGCAACATGGGAAATTGAGGAGGAGATGTTGAAGCCGTATGGAAATATTCAGGGAGCAGAGCCTCCTTTGGTGACCATGATGATGACGATGATATCTGATAGAATCAAGGTTTATCAGAGCAAGCCTCATCTTCCACCACTGTTGATACTACTGAAGTCATATCTTCTTCATTGGCCTCAAGTTTTTGGAGCAAGCTCATTAAGATACATATCAATGATATCACTACTTTAAATATGACAGAGATTGAGGTGAGAGGAGGTGCTTTGGTATATCCACAGTAGGATGTGGGTCTGAATGTTGCTAGATGGAGTAACTCTCATATCGGGTGTGTCATTGGTTTTAAAGTGTAGTTGCCTACTTTCGAGTGTTATCTTGCTCAGATCTAGATGTTGGAAGAGTCAATTAAGATGCTCAGTCATGACAAAGGTTTATTCCAGATTTTTTTTCTCATACTGAGAAAATCTAGAAGACATAGATGAGGGAGGTCTATGGTACGTGAGAGGCAAACCAATGGTTTTTTTGAAATGGAAACTGCGACATCTACTCTCGAGATTCATGCTTGAAGGCATCCCTATCTAGAATAAGATTCATGACTTGCCACTAGAACTACAGGATGCCAAGATGTTCTCTCAAATAGGATCCTATCTGGGGTACCTTTGAGAATTAATAGATTCATGCATGATCTTTGAAAGATTGAATATGAATGTATCTAAGTCTTGCTTTTGGCATATTCTACCTTCCCAGAAACCTCAGTAGTAGTGGTGAGAAACATACTATTCTATTTGAATACAAGTAGACGCCAAGAAGATTCCATGTGTGTAATGTGTTGGATCATAAAGGTTTGAAAAAAATAACAAGAGGAAGATGATCTGGGTTCCAGAGAAGTCAAGTAATGTAAATGTTGAGAGGAATGATATAGTTGTTGTTGTTGTAACATTGAATTCTAAAATTGATAGAACCTTGTAGACTACTTAGAAAATGACTCATGGTTCTGAGATGGAGGACAAAGAATTTTAGGACTCCTTTAAGGATACTTTTGTTGAACACAAGAGTACATAGTCACCTGTTGAAAATCCTAAAGGTAAAAATAAGAAGAAAGCTAGAGGCAAAGGGAAGAATGGATCAACTAGAGCGAGTAATACTACTTTGTCCAATAAATTTGACAACTTAGTCATTGAGGATGAGAAGCCTCAAGCTAGTGAAGCACTGGCTGAAAATAGTTCTAATGATTGAAGAAGGTAAGACCATTGTCTCCTAGAATGTTAGGGGGCTCAACATTAAATCCCCAAGGTTTAGGAGGTGGTGTTCAGGATCAAGCCCCAAATCATTGTCTTCAATGAAACTAAGGTTCTGTGGGAAAGATCCATAAGCTTCTTAGTAAATATTTTTGTAATTACAACTAAATTTGTAATCATGCTAGTCATGTTCTTGGTAGAGTCATTGTCTTATGGGATGTAACTCTAGATATATATGTAAACTCTCTGAGTCATATCAGTATATTCACATTAGAGTCATTGTAGGTGATAAAAAATTCTTCTTACTGTTACCTATGGCCATAATATGTATTTGGATAAAGTATCTCTTTGGAATGATATTGAAAGTAACAATAGTAACAATCATGAACCTTGGACTATTTTGGGAGATTATAGTGTTGTAAGGAATTATAATGAAAATTTTGGTAAGGAACCTCCTAAAATATCTATGGACGACTTTAATAATTGCATTATTAACTATGGATTATTTGAGCTCTCTATGAGTGATCCTTTTTTTTGGGATAACTACCAGGGTGGTTTGGATTTTGTTACTTCAAAGATTGATAAAGAGATTTTTAACAATGAATTTTTAGATCTTTTTCCTGAGTTTCATGGGGTTCTCACCCCTAACACACTAGTGATTACAAGATCGTGTCCTTGATTGTTGGGAACAACAAAAAAGTGGTTTCTCCATCTCTAAATATAGAAATATCTTGATCTCACCTCAGTTGATCCCCTCCTTGATATGGAACAAAACCTCGTTAAAATCATCAAACCAAACCATAGAAAATTCATGTTGTTGATGGATATGTCGCACCGATTCCCACATTTTTAAATTGTTCTGATGATCTGCTACCCATATATGCCAATAGATATCCTTATTACCTACCCCATGCAGTCCCAAAATAATGTACTTGTTTCTAAGAGTAGGACACAATATTTAAATCCACATCATTCCACCATAGAGCTATCCCACGTGCATGTCTCATGCTACTCAGTCCCAATCCATTAATTTACCCATACTTTCTTTTAACTCCTTCCATCACTCTCAGACTCACTTCCTTCTCCATTATAAATACAACATTTGTCCCTACCTCCCCATTGTGTGATTTTATACCAAATGTAGTTATCATTGATTTTGTGTGTTTATTAGGACTTTTATTCATCCATTGGATATAAAGGATAGATAAGGAGAGTATCATTGGGTTTCTACACCCTAGGATTGGACCCAAAATCTTCCTCAAGCATCCCTTGAATAGACAGAAATTTCTCTAAAGAAAATGGAAGCCATTTGAAGGAGTTTGAAGAAAAGTCAAGTATATAGACCCTCACCATGGCTCGTGATACTACGCCATGGTTGTGGTGGGTTGGTCAAAATCCATAGTGAAATCAACTTTTTGAACATCAAATACCATTGTCCTGGTTGTCAAAACGACTGGGTACACTAAGCCTTCAATGGTCGTGGCCCTTAGAATGACTGTGACTGAAATTTGCTATCATCCCTATAGCACAAATCCATGACCATGGCAAAGATGCAAAAAACATCCAAGTGCTTCACATGAAATACAAAGGATTGACCATGGTTGTGTCTGCCACAATGACCGTGGTGACTGAAGATCAACATGACCCTGGCAACCACCATGACCGTGGACTATAGAAGACATAAGGGGCAACAATGAAGAATGACTAAGGCATGCCCCCTTTAGCAAAGATGTGGCACCATCCACCCTGCCCTAAGCATAGCATCCACCATGGCTGTGGCTGTTCCACTTCCTTAAACTTCACTCCACATAATACATCCACCTCGCCTGCATCGTTCCCCACAATTGTGCCAACCCACACTCACCACAACTATGGCACCCCACAACGATTGTGGTGACCACATAACCCTACTCAACTTTTCCACTACATTCCCAACTTTACCCCTAATTAACCTAATGCTTCCCCACCGCCTATATATACATAGGTGGTGGTTGGAGCATGAGATTACCTACCTCTAGCATTCATTTACATCCTCCTAGAGCATTCAAGAGCTCCTACCTACCCCTTCCTATCCATCTCATTTCCACCCAAAAACCTTATTTTTATAGGGTTTCACCACCAAACCTCACCCGTTCATGCCATTTCTTACCTTGGAGGGAGGTTCTTCATCTTCTACAGCAAGGAGGTGAAGAAGAAGGGTCTTTCACAATCTACCACAACCTACTTTTTCCTCCTTCTTTCTTTTTTTCTCTTTTGCGTGATTATGAGTAGCTAAGTCCCCTTAGTGGGTTGTTTTGGGGATAACATGTTACTTTCATACTGGAAATGTAACTTGTATTAAACATATTTTCATTCTAGGATGATTGTCTCTTGCTTCTATCTTATTTCTTATTATTTTACTTGTGACATCTGCTTCAAAACATGGATTGCTTGTTGTATGATGCTTGATAACACTTAGACTGTAGGGGAAACTTAAGTGTCTGTAGCTACTTTTGGAATTTCTCATATATCCAATTAGTGGATCCCTAACTAGCATCCTATATTCCTAGATACAGATCTCTTCTCCTACAACTAAGTGTGATATCTAAGTAGCTAGTGTAAGAGTGATTAGTGAAATTTCCTGGAGCTTTCTGTAGGCTAGACGGTGAGTAACATGAGGTGAAACACCCTCATCTCTACTCTCCCTTCTTACCCTTGGATTTTAATTGCCCTAATAGCCCTTACCCTAGAAACCTAGGTTAGTTGAATTCAATTAAATATCACCTAGAACTTGGACCAATTGATCCTCATAAGACTAGATAGGGGTGTAAGGGTGTAGGTCCCCTCCAATACTCTATTCTATCCATGGACAACCAATAGTCTAAGGATATTTCATTGCATTTGAGCAATTGTTTGGTTTGGAAATGTAGAATGAAAATATAGGATTTGCATGTTATGTCAACCCTAAACTTAGATTCTTGTGACATTCCCCCAAATGGCCCACTCTTGCATAATTTGCTAAAACCCACCTTTCTTACTTAGCTTGCTTAGGCTAGTGTACTTATTTACCTTAATTTTTCTTTAATCAAGTTTCTTAGTTGTTGATACTTATCTTTACTAGGGTAGTTAATGATCTTTTGAACTTGCTAGTGTTAATCTTTCTAGTTAGTGATAACCTAGATCATTAATTACTCTACTTTTTAACTTGCCTCTTAGTGTTAATTTGCATTGCTAGTGTAACTTCATTGTAGTCTCTTGCTCTTGCTTACTTAGTTGACTTATTTTTTAATTAGAATTTCTCATTTAGGGTTAACTTAGGATTTCTTGTAGTCTAGTTTCCTTTCTCGCTTTCAAATGCTTGCATCATTTGTGTAATCAACCAGTAAATCCTAAAAACTCTACTCTCTACTTTAGGAACATAGATCACCCTAACCTAGATCTAGTGTCCCCTCTCTCCTTGTGGATTTACCCCTCACTTTCAATTCACCTCTACTACAATATGATCATGTGCACTTGTGAGTGATATATTCTGGTATAAGTGATTGTGTTAGTATAGGGATCTTTTATAAATTTGAAAGACCACCATGTGTTTTCTTTGTGTGCATCCTATCAAAGTTCAATTGATTTGGGTGTGTGTTGAGAAACACATCTGATATATATATGTACCTAGATATGAATCCCTCAAATTGAATATTAAGTTTAAAATGTTTTCCATCATAAACACACATGAAAATCTTGATCGATTAAGCATGGGCACACCTCAACATGGTGCACCATCTATCTCATGGAAGTGTTATGATACATATGTGGGTATTCCTCCATAGGGTACATATTCCATCATGTTGTATTTTGGGTCAGGCTTAACTAGGTGATCTTAATCGGATTAAGCACCTTGAAGAATAAAAAAGGATGTTGATAAAGAGTTGTGCATAACATCTATCAAGAGTTGCATATTATGAAATTGGCAAGTGTTGCTTACCTAAATAGTCAAGTTGTGGGATATCATCCCTAGATGACTCATGACTTTGATGAAATATATATCTTGACTCACTAGAAGGTTGTACGCTCCTATCTTCCAATTGATGGTGAGAGACATCCATTTGAACAAGTGGGAGAGATAATTAATAAAAGGCTTAATTAATATTGTCAAAATTTCTTATAATCGGGTCAAACCAAATGAGCTTTTGACAAAATGCAAATTTCTATTGTATAAACAAATGGAAATTACAACATATTTTCATTGCGATCAATCCTTGAGAAGGAAAAGCTAAACAATAATAACTTCCACATCTGGATGAGGATGTTGAGAATCGTTCTCACTCAAGAGTACAAGCATTATGTCCTGGATACACCGAAGTTGGATGAACTCGCTACCACTGTGCTGAAGGCTGAAAGGGATGCTTATAAGAAGTATACCAATGATGTCGTAGATGTCAAGTGTCTGATGCTATACTCAGTGAACTATGAGTTGTAGAGACAACATGATAACATGCATTTTATTGAGATGGTAACACATCTTAAGAACATGTACCAATATCAGAAAAGACCATAGGGATATGTTGTCTCAAAGACGTTGTTCAAGTGCAACATGGTAGAAGGAGATCTAGTAGGTCCCCATGTAATGAAGTTGATTAGGTATGTGGAGAACCTTGCTAGACTAGGATTTGCCTTGGGACTAGAGTTGGTCACGGATGTGATTTTGCAGTCACTATTGGAATCATACATCCCATTTGTCATGAACTACAACATGAATAATTTTGGAAAGACATTGTTAGAATTACTTGGCATGTTTAGAAATGTTGAATCATAAATGAGGAAGGGCAAACCTAAATCTATGATGATGATCAATATAGGTAAAGAAAGTCCAAGGGAAAAAGAAAAGGTAAGAAGAGTTCTAAAGCTGGCTTGAAATCCAAGTCTTCTACACTAAAAGCTAAGAGAGGGGTGACCAAGGAAGGCAATTTTCACCACTATAACCAGGATGGACACTCAAAAACAAATTACCTCATTGTTTGGAGGAATTGTGGAAGAAGAAGTAGGGGATGGCGATCTCCACTTCAAGTATATACATTATCGAGATAAGTATGTCTACTATTTATATTAGGTGTTAGATACCAGATGTGGATCTCACATATTATCTAATATGCATGATCTAAAAAGAAGTATATCTTTAGGAAAGGGTGAGATCTAGATACTTGTTGCAAATGGAGCAAGAGTTGTTGTCACTATAGTTGGAACCTATCATTTATTTGTTTTCACTGTGGTTGTAATAGAGTTTGATAATTTCTACTATGTACCTGCCATTAATAGAAGCATCATTTCTATCTCTTGTATGGACAATAATGGATTCAAATTTCACATTTAGAATGGTCTATGTTCTACTTCTAAATATGATATTTTTGATGGAAGTACCCCAATGTCTTATGGTCTTTACTTTCTATATCTAGAGACAAATGTTTATAATGTAAATACCAAAAGGATACATTTTGATAACTAAAACAAAACATACATGTGGCAATGTTGTTTAGGGCACATTAGTGAGAGACACATTTATAGACTCCCTAAGGATAATTATCTCAAATCTTTTGATTTGAAATCAATAGAGACTTGTGAATCCTCCATTCACTGGTCATAGTGAGATAGCAAGTGATCTATTAAGACTCATACATATTGATGTATGTGGACCTTATAGATCAAATTCTAGAGGAGGTTACCAATACTACATTACCTTAATTAATAATATCAGTAGATTTATGTTTACTTGATGAAACACAAGTCAGAAACCCTTGAAAGGTTCAAGGATTTCATGAATGAAGTACAAAAACAACTTGGAAAAAGTATTAAAGCACTTCGATCAGATCAATGCGGAGTATACTTAAGCCAAGAGTTTAAGGATCTTCTATGAGATCGTGGTATCGTAACACAATACACTCTTCCTACAACACTACAACATAATGGTGTGTTTGAAATATGAAATCACACATTACTAGATATGGTGTGAACAATGATAAGTTTTCCAATCTTCCAATTTCATTCTAGGTACATGTTCTACAATCCATCACATTTAAACTATATTGTGTACTATCTAAATTTATTTAACAAACATCATATGAGATATGGAATGGGAAATGTCCCAATGTGTCTTTTATGAATATTTTGGGATGTGAAGCGTATGTGAGAAAATAGTTTCCCAAAAAGCTTGGTGATGGGGCTCCTTTCATCACACCAATAAAAACCTAAGGGATTGACCCTTAGGTTTAACCAAAAGTTGTGCACTATCTTAATCATAGTTGTATGAACTCGATTGATAATCAATGAAGGTACAAAGGTTGAAACCATAATAGTACCTAAGTGATTAGTGCCAATTAAGGGATGAATCCCTAATTGCTTATAGGATCAATGACTTGGTACACTATGTTAATCATAGTTGTATGAACTCGATTGAAGGGTTGATCTGACCTAATCAAGTTGAGAAGTTGATAGCATGAATTCATACATGAATATGATTCATGTGGTGATTAAGGGTTATGATCCTTAAGTAAAGAGATCATGAAACCCTAATCATAAACATAAACCCTAATTGACAGGGTTATCGAACTCTAACCCTAGTTGAGGGTGATTCCATGAGAAACCCTAGTTGAGGGTGATTCCATGAGAAACCCTAGTTGAGGGTGATTCCATGAGAAGCACTAGTTGAGGGTGATTCCATGAGAAACCCTAGTTGAGGGTGATTCCATGAGAAACCCTAGTTGAGGGTGGTTCCATGAGAAACCCTAATTAAGAATTAACACCACATGATGTTCTAATACTATGTTGTGATGAGAGGCCCTAAGAAGGGTAAAGGTATATGAGACTCTAATGTGAAGTCATAATGCATAAAGCCCTAATCCTGGGCAATATGACATTGAATCATAATCCTAATTTTAAGTAAGGATATAAAGAAACCCTAATTGATGAGAAATGGGGAACCCTAACCCTAATTTGGGTAAAGGGAGTGAAAAGCCCAATTTGATAGTAAACCCTAATTTATGGTAATGGAATGATGGTGTTACTATGGTATCAGATAATGTGATGAATATCTTGTATGACTGTTATCATTCCTAATAACCTTGTAGGTATGATGAGATGACGTATATAGCCAGGTTTGAGCTGTGACATTTATAAAATAAATGTTGGTTGGCCTTTTGTGCCTTGATGTTGTTGTTGCTTAATAAAAGTAGCAATGTGCATGGATTTTATGAGTCATATGAGTAAGTTGTTGCCTAGAAAGAGGTTGAAAAACACTAGATGGGGGGTGAATAGAGTTTTATAATAATTTTAACAATTAATTAAACTCAAACTACCACAATGAAAATATTGGACAAGGAGACACAGGGTTTAGAGTGGTTCCTAGCCTTAGCAAATACTAAGGTAGTCAGTCCACTACCCGGTTGCTTACCCAACCGGGATTTGAAAAGAAATTTATTTTATTACCTCACAAGGACTTTACATAAAATACAATTTCTTTTCCCAAACCCTTCAAGCAGGCTTCACCTAGAAGTAATCGCCCAACCTTGAAGCAGCCTTCCCTTGAAGTAGATGCACCAACTCTCGTTGCACCAGCCTTCTGAAGTAGCTTCCCGTGCGATAGCCTTCTTGAAGTAGCTTGAAGTCCCCTTCTCCACCTGAGAAGTCAACCCTCTCCAATCCGCAGCCTCCAACCCTAGGAGTAGCAAGGAGAGTACAAAAGATACAAAGGAACAAGAAGGAAAAAGGAAATTACACCTTATCCTTTAAGCCCAAGGCTTGATTTTCCTATATCAAGCGTGTAGATCTCCTAACCAATGTGTATGACAATGTGATTGTAGTGGATAGGAGATACTAGCCTATAGGACACGAAATGGGAGCAATTGGAATGAATGGCAAGTGTAGGAATTGCTCTATTGCTCTAAAACAGATTGCAAGTGTGTATTCAAGCTCAAGTATAGCACAAGTATAGCTTAGGTTGTCTTTTGGTGTCCTAAGGCATGTCCTATTTATAGGAGTGGCCTATGAATACTTAAGGACGTTCTAGACAACTTCTAGGGGCTTCTAAGTGCTTAACTAGCCGTTAGATATAAGTTAAGTGCATTAGTAATGGCTAGTTACTTTATTCTGCAGTTGCTGTCAGAGACCATCTCGGTCGACAAATGGTCGACCGAGACACCTACTCGGTCGAACTTTTGTCGACCGACAGGCTCTCTGGAACAAGTGATTTGCAACGTCTTTCTTCAACTACCAACTAACTTGTCTGTTGTGTCTAACGGCTACTATTGGTCAATCTCGGTCAAGAAGTTTGTCGACCGAGAGTGTCTCGGTCGAGGAGTGTGGTCGACCGAGATTGACTCTGTTTTCAATCTTTTAATTAACCACTAAGCATGTGTATGAGTGTGCATATGTGATCCTATTTGAAGGGGATGACCTATCTAAGTGTGGTGATTAGCTAGGAAGATCCAACGCTTGATTTACATGCAATCTAAGTACTTGTACATTATATATTTGTACAAGTTTTTACAATAGTGATTACATTGCATGGAAATATAAATATGTAAGCTCTTTGGATTTTCCCTAGTTGCTTTGTCATCCGCCTTAATCCTGCACACTCAAGTAGCTCATTAGATCAACAAGAATGAAATGTTTGTCATCATCGAAACAAAGGGATTTATCATAATGTCCAATTTATCCAACAATCTCCCCCTTTTTGAAGATGACAAACATTTCCTAAAATATGAAATAAGGAAATATAAAGCATGTGGGTTTCATACCTGAAGATTACCTTTTGTAGCCATTCTTGTTTTACAAGTGAGTGCTGGCCATCAGGATGAAACTTATTTATATTTATATTTTTGATTTTATATTCTTTCTCCCCCTTTGTCATTTCAAAAAGATATCCAGTTTAAACATTTTATTTCTTCTCCCCCTTAATTTTATATTAAGCCCCCCCTTAAATAGATACCCTATTAGGAACATGGATTTATGTCTAATTTATCCACAATTTGTTTCTCAATCATTTGCAAAAGATGTTAAGCCTTGAAATGATATGAGATTCCCTTAAGCTTATGATGAATGTATATTTATTTCTCATCTATCAAGGGATGTTAAGCCCTAAATTAAATGAGAGTCCTTTAATCTTAGAGTACATAAAAAATGTCTCCGTCCAAACCAAGGGATGTTAAGCCCTGATTTGTTTAGAGAGTTCCTTTAAGAGCAAGATATATATCATTTTGATGAAATTTCTTTTCATACAAACTTCAAATGATGTCAACAATGTTTTTGTAAGCTTCATAATCAAATAATCAAATTTGTTTTTATAAGCTCCCCCTTAATCTTACAATTTAAGCAATTTAAGGCTTTTAAGGTCACAAATGATAAATTTTTGATTTTGACCTTTATCAAGAGTATACTAAGATTAAGTTCAATAAATTGATGTCCAAATAAGCATTTTGTCAAAGCTTATTTTAGGTCGCCCTTGACTACGACCATAGCGCCCCTTGGCTAAATTTTGTTTTAACCAAGAGGCAAAAATTGCAGATTTCCAATTAAGCATCCATATCAATTTTGATGCATGTTTAAGTGATACTAAACATGAAAGCATAATGAATATTTCAAATCTTTTAAAAATATCAATTGAAAACATTGTTCTTTGTGCAAGCATTTCTAAGATATAAATCACCAATAAGTCCTTTTGCTTGCTTATGTAATGATAGAACAATTAAGGCATGTTAAAACAGAAATTTTCTTTAAGCTAAGCATAATTTTGGTTTTTGACCAAATTAATTTCACATAATCTTTCAAGGATGATTTCCATAATTTATACTTTATTGTACAGTCATTAACCACAAATAGATAGCAATTTTGATCAATTTCAAAAGAATTCAGCAATTGTACAGTATTCTGAAGAACAGTGATATGCTCGGTCGACAATTTCTCGACCGAGGTTCACTCGGTCGACAAATTCTCGACCGACCGAATTTCTGGAAAGTGTTCAGAATTCTATTTCAAGTACAATATAGACTGTATCTAATTCAATTATTCCAAAGATCAGTTTGAGATAAACATATGAATATCAAAGTAACATTTAGATTATATCTCAACTAATCATATTCAAATCTTTTAAGTTTTGATTAACCTTAATTGATATAAATTTGTTATCCCTATATGTTAAGTTGAGATAGACATAAAGATATGCAAATTAAAGTCTTTGGCCATATCTCAACTTAGTCTAACCAATTCAATTTGGGGGTTTTGGAACCCATACTAACTCAACATTCCTTTTCTTGTATGGGCATGAAAAAGAGTAATGTCCAAGACGTGAGCAATAATGGCAACATATAGAATCAACCTCAAGTCTTTTTCTATAGTTTTGTTCTAGGTTGTTCTTTGGTACAAATGTGACTTGATGTTCTCGTGTCTTTTTCCAACTAGGTTGTTGATGAGTTTTCCCTTTGGGCTTATAACCTAGTCCTCTTCTCCCTATTTGATGATAGGAATCATCCAATATTCTATCAAGGATTCCATTGTCGCTTAACCTACTAACTTCTTGTTGCAACTTAGCGATCTCATCCATTCTATTCTTAATATCAAGTTTTGCTTGATCTAGATTAGATGATAAAGAATTCCTTTCTTTTACTATATTATTATAATCTAGATGTGTACACAAGATAGGTTGTTTTTGAAAATCATTTAACTTTGCAAGCAATTCAACCTTTTCTTGATATAGAAGATCATAATTTGTCTCTAAAGTAAAAATCTTCACTTCACTACTACTTAGAGATGATTTCAAAGTACGATTATCAGAAACAATACTATCTTTTTCAAAACCAAGAGTATTCAATTTAGCATATAAATCGTCATTTTCGGATGTAAGAGCAAGAAGTCTAGCATTTAACTCATCGTTTGTTTTATTAGACTTCTTTAATTTCTTCTTGCACTCAATATACTTATTGTGAGTTTCTTCAAGGCTAGAAATTAGCTCTTCTTTAGAAAGATCAACTAGGCTTACCTCTTGAGAGTTTTCATTTTCTTCTCTTGCCATTAGACATTCCACCTCTTCTCCGCTTTCACTGTCACTTGACTCATCCCAGGCAGCTTTATAGGCTTTTTCTCCTTTCTTCTTATGTGAGCTTTTCTTTCCCTTCTTTGCTTTGGGGCATTCATTTTTGAAATGCCCTTTCTTCCCACATTCAAAGCACCTGGGAGTTGAGGAACTAGAAATTTTGTTAGATTTAAACCTTTTGTACTTCTTACCGTTGACGATTAAGGCTTCTTCTTCTTCTTCACTTGACTCCTCACTTTCTTGTGTGACAACTTTTGAGGCTTTGAGAGCCACATCCTTCTTCTTCCCACTTTGGTGTTCACGTTCTCTTCTTTCTTCCTCTTCTAGATCTGCTTCATGAGCTTCTAAATTACCAATGAGTTGTTCCATTTTGAGGCGAGTGAGGTCGTTTGCTTCTGCAATGGCTATCACCTTTGGCTTGTACTTTGGAGGAAGTGATCGAAGAATTTTTGATACCTGATCTTCCTCAAGGACAGGTTTTCCTAAGGCACTTAAACCATTAACAATAGTAGAGAATTTTGAATACATTTCGCTAATAGATTCATTTGGATCCATACGAAAATGTTCAAGCTTTGTTTTAAGCAGACTAATTTTGGAATTTTTGACTTGGGCTGTACCCTCATAAGTGATGGACAATCTATGCCAAATATCATATGCTGTATCACAATTTGATATTCTATTAAATTCTCCTACAGAAATAGAACAATATAAAATGCTTACAGCTTTTGCGTTCATTTGGGCCTGTTTTACCGTGTTTGCATCCCATTCCGCAAAGTCATTTTGAGGGAATGCATAAGGAGTAGATACCATTCTCCATAGATCCCAGTTGACGCCTTGGAAGTAGAACTGCATCCTTCTCTTCCAGTATTGGTAGTTTGTTCCATCGAATGCCGGCGGCCTAGCAACAAGAGTCCCTTCAATGTTGAGGTTGTTGAGCATTCCATCACCCATTTCTTCAAGACCTTGTTAGGGTTCCTTGAAGCCTTGCTCTGATACCAATTGAAAAACATTAGATGGGGGGTGAATAGAGTTTTATAATAATTTTAACAATTAATTAAACTCAAACAACCACAATGAAAATATTGGACAAGGAGACACAGGGTTTAGAGTGGTTCCTAGCCTTAGCAAATACTAAGGTAGTCAGTCCACTACCCGGTTGCTTACCCAACCGGGATTTGAAAAGAAATTTATTTTATTACCTCGCAAGGACTTTACATAAAATACAATTTCTTTTCCCAAACCCTTCAAGCAGCCTTCACCTAGAAGTAATCGCCCAACCTTGAAGCAGCCTTCCCTTGAAGTAGATGCACCAACTCCCGTTGCACCAGCCTTCTGAAGTAGCTTCCCGTGCGATAGCCTTCTTGAAGTAGCTTGAAGTCCCCTTCTCCACCTGAGAAGTCAACCCTCTCCAATCCGCAGCCTCCAACCCTAGGAGTAGCAAGGAGAGTACAAAAGATACAAAGGAACAAGAAGGAAAAAGGAAATTACACCTTATCCTTTAAGCCCAAGGCTTGATTTGCCTATATCAAGCGTGTAGATCTCCTAACCAATGTGTATGACAATGTGATTGTAGTGGATAGGAGATACTAGCCTATAGGACACGAAATGGGAGCAATTGGAATGAATGGCAAGTGTAGGAATTGCTCTATTGCTCTAAAACAGATTGCAAGTGTGTATTCAAGCTCAAGTATAGAACAAGTATAGCTTAGGTTGTCTTTTGGTGTCCTAAGGCATGTCCTATTTATAGGAGTGGCCTATGAATACTTAAGGACGTTCTAGACAACTTCTAGGGGCTTCTAAGTGCTTAACTAGCCGTTAGATATAAGTTAAGTGCATTAGTAACGGCTAGTTACTTTATTCTGCAGTTGCTGTCAGAGACCATCTCGGTCGACAAATGGTCGACCGAGACACCTACTCGGTCGAACTTTTGTCGACCGACAGGCTCTCTGGAACAAGTGATTTGCAACGTCTTTCTTCAACTACCAACTAACTTGTCTGTTGTGTCTAACGGCTACTATTGGTCAATCTCGGTCGAGAAGTTTGTCGACCGAGAGTGTCTCGGTCGAGGAGTGTGGTCGACCGAGATTGACTCTGTTTTCAATCTTTTAATTAACCACTAAGCATGTGTATGAGTGTGCATATGTGATCCTATTTGAAGGGGATGACCTATCTAAGTGTGGTGATTAGCTAGGAATATCCAACGCTTGATTTACATGCAATCTAAGTACTTGTACATTATATATTTGTACAAGTTTTTACAATAGTAATTACATTGCATGGAAATATAAATATGTAAGCTCTTTGGATTTTCCCTATTTGCTTTGTCATCCGCCTTAATCCTGCACACTCAAGTAGCTCATTAGATCAACAAGAATGAAATGTTTGTCATCATCGAAACAAAGGGATTTATCATAATGTCCAATTTATCCAAGAGAGGTGACAAGATGTTTTATGGCCTTGAGAGCCATGTGTGATGCTTGTGTGACAAGTATCATGAATGCTTGTAATCAGGAGTGGTTAGAGTCTACTGCCTGGCTGTGTAATCAGGATTGGTTAAAGGCCAATACCTGGAAGAGGATCAATGCCTATAATCAGGAGTGGTTAGAGTCCACTGCCTGGCTGTGTAATCAGGAGTGGTTAGAGTCCACTACCTGGCTGTGTAATCAGGAGTGGTTGGAGTCCACTGCCTGGCTATGTAATCAGGAGTGGTTAGAGTCCACTGCCTGGCTGTGTAATCAGGAGTGGTTAGAGTCCACTGCCTGGCTGTGTAATCAGGAGTGGTTAGAGTCCACTACCTGGCTAAGTAATCAGGAGGGGCTAGAGTCCACTGCCTGGCTGTGTAATCAGGATTGGTTAGAGTCCAATGCCTGGCTGTGTAATCAAGTTTGGTTAAAGTCCAATACCTGGCAGAGGCTTAATGCCTATAATCAGGGTTGGTTAAAGTCCAATGCCTGGCGGTGTAATCAGGATTGGTAGTGTCCAATGCCTGGCGGTGTAATCAGGTTTGGAAGAGTCCAATACCTGGCAGAGGCTTAAATGCCTGTAATGATGACACAAGATTGGTAATAACCCAATGCTTGTATGATGATACATGGTTGGTAATAACCCAATGCCTGTATGATGATATAGGTTTGGTAATAACCCAATGCCTGTAATGATGACACAAGGTTGGTAATAACCCATTACCTATAATGATGACATAGGATTGGTAATAACCCAATGCCTGTGTTGATGATATATGAGTACATGGTAAATGTAATTCCATATCTGGTTATCAGATTGGCTAAGACCAACAGATGAAACAAGAATGTTTCATGGGTGACATATTAAGAGAATGAATGTCACAAGAAAAGTTTGATATGATGGTATAATATGACGGATAAATGATATACATGTTTTTCCTATTCTTCATTAACAAAATAGATGATCTATTGTTCTATCATAAGTGGTTACAATGCTTGAAGATGAGAATGCTTCAACTACTTATTCTCTATCCAGTTTTATATTATTACATTGCAATAACAATGTTTTGGCAGAGTGTTATATCTCTCGCTGGGGCAATTTACAATTGTCTCACCCCCATGGGATCCAACATTTTTAGGTGCACGAGCACGGAGGAAAGTGAGAACATCTTACAGAGGAAGAACATCAGCAATAGCAGGGACAACAGTGACAGCTCAGGTTGAGTGTACTATCTGTCGTGTAATGTAGATAGAAGTCCTATGTGTCGTCTCTGTACTCTCAGGTCCTCGGAGTTTTTAGTCAGTGTTTTTGATAAATCAATCTGAGGTTTTGGCTTGATTCCTAGAGATTTGTATGTTGTCTGTACATAATGTTTATAAGGCAGCTAATGATGTAGTCTCTGAAAAGAGATGGTACATGTTATGTACGTTTGAACCATAATGTAAATGTTATACATTGGTTTTTGATGGAAAGATTTCCTATGTGTGGATTTCTTTGCAAAAGCTTTTAATTTTTAGTGATTTTTAGTAATCCGCTACAAATAATTCGCTTCCTCTTAAGTTAATCTGTGTTTTGTAAGTTGGATGCCACAATTTAGTTGTATCAGAGCTCTAGGTTTACTGAGTCTACAGAGACATAGGAATAAGATAGCAGAGTCTGTTTTGGTGTCATCCAGTGTATCTGATAGTGTCTTCTACTCGAATAAGAGAAGAAGAACTTAAAGATGACTGGGTCACATGAGGAGGTTGCTACTGAAAGCAGCAATGTTGCACCAAGAAGAGGTGCATGGGAGCAGGCAAGAGAGAGACAATTGCCTGAGAATTTCCTAGCTGATCCATCTATGATAAGAAATTCCTTCTTTAAGTATTATTGTTGGAGAATTTAGGGCAATAGTAATGTATATAGTGGATCAAGTTTTGGTAGTATAACCTAGATTACCAGCCTCTTTGATGATGTTTTAGATATCAACAAGATATGTAGTCAACATCAGCAGGTTGGAGCAAAAGGAAATGATGAATTTCTAGACTTAAATTAAGTCTGTGCTCAACCTTAGTCTGTTGAATCAACCTTTGAGGTAGAGTTAGCCTGAGGCAGTGAATAATTCATGATTATGACAAATTAGACAAGATAATGTCATTCAATTATGTCATTTTATGAATTCCTGGGTTTACTGAGAAAGGAATTGATTGAACTTTCCTTGATCAGTCCTATGAGGACTTATGTTTTGCATGATAAAACATTACAAATGTTTTATGTTGTCCTTACCTCTATAAGAAAAGATGGGGTACAGAAGGGATGTCTGGACAAAATCCAGGGATGTTAAACCCTATGCTTGTGATAATATGAAAAGAAAGAATATGATAGTATACAAAGTGCATACCACTTAATCTCAGTATTTATATACCCTGGCCAGGTATACAACTATTGATGATAAAGCGAGTATGGAAACTCTTAGATTGTTGCCTTTTTTATTTCTCTGATCAAGCAGTCATTCTGAGACAATCTAATGAGTATCATGAAATCAGAAATATGGAATAGATAAATGTGTCATATCCTAAGCATAAGAAAGAGGAGTCTGAGATAATCTCAGATGAACATGTTGTATGAGGAACTAATAAGTGTACTCCTCATAAGAATGGGAATAAGGGAGATGATATGTGAAGACTAGATAGTATGACGAATAAAATACATCTGTCTTCCTTTATCTAGGATTTCGGGGACGAAATCCTTATAAGGGGTGGATAATTTGTAACATCCCTGACCTGGGTTATGCTTTAACCCTAGGTGTTTTGATTAAGAAAGGTGATTAAATGCTTAATTTCATCTTTTGAAAAGTAATTAGGGCTCAAGAGGAACTTATGTTGCTTTCAAGTCCTTTTTGAACATTGTTGAAATCAATGTTTGCTTGTTTTGGAATAAAGTGCAAATTACCCAAGTTGAGGGTTTTAAGTGCAAATTGTTCATGATAATATGTTACTCATGTGTTGAAGCATCATGAGAGTGAAAATGATGCTGAGGTATGGCTTATGGAAGCCTGAATACCAAGAAAGAGCTGATAAAGCAATATATGTGCATGAAAACCTAGTTTTGGTGTAATGTGCAATTTACCCAAAACATAGGGTTCAATATGCAAATTACCACTTCAATAAGTTTCCTAATGTTTCTTGGCATCATTTATAGAAAATAAAATGTGAGGGACTCCTCATTTGAATTAAGTTGGAGGAGAGAGAATCTTGATATTAAAATAATCAAGATTAATGCTTAATTGAAACCCTAATTCGATTTAGAGGAAAAATAAATAAAATAATTGAAGGGCTTTCAACCAAAAATGAGATGGTTGAGTTTGCTCAAGTGTGAACAGCTTTGTACCTTTGCTATGGCACGAAAATATCCTAAGGAGGTGAAATTCCACTCACCTTATTATAAAGGAAAGTAATACCCACTCACATTATGGATATTACTATTATATGATTAAGGTGCTTAATTTGATTTTATTTAAAATGTGGATAATTGAAGGTAATAAGAGGCCAAGAGGATAGCCTCGTCCCTAAGGAAGGAGAGGGGTCAAGTGGCAAGGGAATTGAGGGGATACTTCCTACTTTCTCTCTCCTAATTGAATTTTTAATAAAATTCACATATAAGCTCAATTATCCATAGAATGAAAGGGAATTTCGGATTTACTTATTCTCCTTGCTTGGGAAACGACCAAGAGAGCTTGGGAGGGTTAGGAGGACAAACCCCAACCTGTTGGTAAGCTTATTGACCTTGGTTCACCATGATTTCATGGTGGAAATCACAAATAAATTATAGATTTCTTCTTAATTCGATCTCTTCTTCAACCATAGCCAACTTTTTCATCCAAAAGCTTGAGGAAGATCCTAGGGGGAGTTGCAAAAGCTTCATCCACCATTTTTTACGTGAGCTTGTAGCTTTCGAGCTCATTTTAAGGTGGGTTTTATAACTCAAACCCTTAATCATTGATATTGGATCAATTCTCTATGCTTTGTTGATTGTTTTCTTCAATTTGATACACTCTTGTTTCTTTGCTGCAATTTCCATCAAGAACGGTTGCTGTTCTTGGTTGTTCGAAGGAAGGGGATGATGAAATCATCCTAGATTCTTATCCAAAGAAAAGTACCAAGCCAAATGGTTTTGATAGCTACTCCAAATCGTTTTAATTTGATTGCTTATGCGGTTTCAGCAAACCGTTTAAGGGAAAATGGTTTGAAACCGTTTGGGAGAAAATGGTTTCAAAACCATTTGAGATGGCTGACAAAGCATTGACCGTTTGGGAATTTTGTTCCTAATTATGTAGGATGATAACCCACCAAATTTTAGGGATCAACTACCAAGGAATCGAGAGTTGAAGGCTAATCAATTGGGCAATCGAATTGAATTAAGTGCTGATTTTCAATATGATTAACTTGACCTTTTTGGGAAAACGGTTTCAAAACCATTTGAGATGGTTGACCAAGCGTTTACCGTTTGGTATTACAGTTGATAATGATGTTGGTTAATGACTCACCAAATATTAGGGATAAATTCAAAGGAATCGTGAGTTGAAGGCTAATCAATTAGTGAAACCTAATTGGATTAAGTGCTGATTTTCAATTTGAGTAATTCGACTTTTTGGGAAAATGGTTTCAAAACCGTTTGGTATGGTTGACCAAGCATTTACCGTTTGGGATTAATGTTCCTAATGATGTTGGTTAATTACTCACCAAATTTTATGGATTAATTCCAAACGAGTCATGAGTTGAAGGCTAATCAATTAGGCAAGTCCTAATTGAAATCAGTGCTGAAATTCCAATGAATTAATTTGAGATTTTGGGTTGATTAGCCCAATCGGTTTCAAAACCGTTTGGGGATCACCCAAACAGTTTCAAGACCGTTTTGGGATCACCCAATATCGTTTGGAGGTCTGGGGTCAAGTATAGTTGACCAATTGAAGGTCCAAAGGTACCAAATCATATTGCAATTAAGTGCTGATGTGCTGATCAACTCAATACACCAAACCTTGATGGAATTTCACTAAAGTCCATGGGTTGGATGAGCCAAATGGTCTCAAGACCATTTGGAGCTCATCCAAACGGTCTCAAGACCGTTTGGGGGTCACCCAATACCGTTTGGAGGTCTAGGGGTGAGTATGGTTAAGCAATTGATGATCCAATGTTACCAAGTTAAAGTATAATCAATTGCTGATTTGGTGATCAAACCAATGATCCAAACCTTAATTGGTTGTCTTAGATTTTGATAATATGATGGCAAACAGTCTTCACATGCTTGGTCAAACGGTCTTCACCTACTTGGCCAAACGGGCTTCACCTACTTGGGCAAACGGTCTCAAACCATTTGGAGACCTAGGTGGTTTGAAGGTCAAGTTGTGTTATGCAATTAAAGGTTCAAGTGGTTAATCCAATTAGATACCTAATGTAATCGAATGTTCAACTGGTTAACCCAATAGAGAATCTAATGAAATTGAAGGTCCAATTGAATAACCTAATAGAGTACCTATTGCAATTGAAGATTCAATAGGCCAATTCAATTGGATACCTTATGTAATGGAGGTCCAATGTGGTTGAATCTCTTGAGAATCAAGATGATGAATGATTCATTGATCCAATGTTGATTAGTGATGATAATCAATGAAGGTACAAAGGTTGAAACCCTAATAGTACCTAAGTGGTTAGTAACAATTAAGGGATGAACCCTAATTGCTTATAGGATCAATGACTTGGTACACTATGTTAATCATAGTTGTATGAACTCGATTGAAGGGTTGATATGACCTAATCAAGTTGAGATAATGATAGCATGAATTCATACATGAATATGATTCATGTGGTTAGTAAGGGTTATGATCCTTAAGTAAAGAGATCATGAAACCCTAATCATGAACATTAACCCTAATTGACAGGGTTATGGAACTCTAACCCTAGTTGAGGGTGATTCCATGAGAAACCCTAGTTAAGGGTGATTCCATGAGAAGCCCTAGTTGAGGGTGATTCCATGTGAAACCCTAGTTGAGGGTGGTTCCTTGAGAAACCCTAGTTGAGGGTGGTTCCATGAGAAACCCTAGTTGAGGGTGGTTCCATGAGAAACCCTGATTAAGAATTAACACCACATGATGTTCTAATACTATGTTGTTATGAGAGGCCCTAAGAAGGGTAAAGTTATATGAGACACTAATGTGAAGTCATAATGCATAAAGCCCTAATCCTGGGCAATATGACAATGAATCATAATCCTAATTATAAGTAAGAATATAAAGAAACCCTAATTGATGAGAAATGGGAACCCTAACCCTAATTTGGGTAAAGGGAGTGAAAAGCCCAATTTGATAGTAAACCCTAATTCCTGGTAATGGAATGATGGTGTTACTATGGTATCACATAATGTGATGAATATCTTGTATGACTGTTATCATGCCTAATAACCTTGTAGGTATGATGAGATGACGAATATAGCCAGGTATGAGCTGTGACATTTATAAAATAAATGTTGGTTGGCCTTTTGTGCCTTGATGTTGTTGTTGCTTAATAAAAGTAGCAATGTGCATGGATTTTATGAGTCATATGAGTAATTTGTTGCCTAGAAAGAGGTGACAAGATGTTTTATGGCCTTGAGAGCCATGTGTGATGCTTGTGTGACAAGTATCATGAATGCTTGTAATCAGGAGTGGTTAGAGTCCACTGCCTGGCTGTGTAATCAGGAGTGGTTAGAGTCCACTACCTGGCTGTGTAATCAGGAGTGGTTAGAGTCCACTGCCTGGCTGTGTAATCAAGAGCGGTTAGAGTCCACTTCCTGGCTATGTAATCAGGAGTGGTTAGAGTCCACTGTCTGGTTGTGTAATCAGGAGTGGTTAGAGTCCACTGCCCGAGTGTGTAATCAGGAGTGGTTAGAGTCCACTTCCTGGCTGTGTAATCAGGAGTGGTTAGAGTCCTCTTCCTGGCTGTGTAATCAGGAGTGGTTAGAGTCCACTTCCTGGCTGTGTAATCAGGATTGGTTAGAGTCCAATGTCTGGCTGTGTAATCATGTTTGGTTAAAGTCCAATACCTGGCAGAGGCTTAATGCCTGTAATCAGGGTTGGTTAAAGTCCAATGCCTGGCGGTGTAATCAGGATTGGTAGTGTCCAATGCCTGGCGGTGTAATCAGGTTTGGAAGAGTCCAATACCTGGCAGGAGCTTGAATGCCTGTAATGATGACACATGATTGGTAATAACCCAATGCCTGTATGATGATACAGGGTTGGTAATAACCCAATGTCTGTATGATGATACAGGGTTGGTAATAACCCAATGCCTGTAATGATGACACATGGTTGGTAATAACCCAGTACCTGTAATGATGACATAGGATTGGTAATAACCCAATGCCTGTGTTGATGATATATGAGTACATGGTAAATGTAATTCCATATCTGGTTATCAGATTGGCTAAGACCAACAGATGAAACAAGAATGTTTCATGGGTGACATATTAATAGAATGAATGTCACAAGAAAAGTTTGATATGATGGTATAATATGACAGATAAATGATATACATGTTTTTCCTATTCTTCATTAACATAATAGATGATCTATTGTTCTATAATAAGTGGTTACAATGCTTGAAGATGAGAATGCTTTAAACTACTTATTCTCTGTCCATTTTTATATTATTAAATTGCAATAATAATGTTTTGGCGGAGAGTTATATCTCCCGCTGGGGCAATTTACAATTGTCTCACCCCCGTGGGATCCAACATTTTTAGGTGGACGAGCACAGAGGAAAGTGAGAACATCTTACAGAGGAAGAACATCAGCTATAGCAGGGACAACAGTGACATCTCAGGTTGAGTGTACTGTATGTCGTGTCATGTAGATAGAAGTCCTATGTGTCGTCTCTATACTCTCAGGTCCTCGGAGTTTTTAGTCAGTGTTTTTGATAAATCAATCTGAGGTTTCAGATTGATGCCTCGAGATTCGTATGTTGTCTGTATATAATGTTTATAAGGCAGTTGATGATGTAGTCTCTAAAAAGAGATGGTACAGGTTATGTACGTTTGAACCATAATGTAAATGTTATACATTGGTTTTTGATGGAAAGATTTCCTATGTGTGGATTTCTTTGCAAAAACTTTTAATTTTTAGTGATTTTCAGTAATCCGCTACAAATAATTCGCTTCCGCTTAAGTTAATCCATGTTTTGTAAGTTGGATGCCACAATTTAGTGGTATCAGAGCTCTAGGTTCGCTGAGTCTACAGAGACATATGACTAAGATAGTATAGTCTGTTTTGGTGTCATCCAGTATATCTGATAGTGTCTTCTACTCGAATAAGAGAAGAAGAACTTAAAGATGACTGGGTCACATGAGGAGGTTGCTGCTGAAAGCAGCAATGATGCACCAAGAAGAGGTGCATGGGAGTAGGCAAGAGAGAGACAATTGCCTGAGAATTTCCTAGCTGATCCATCTATGATAAAAAAATCCTTCTTTAAGTATTACTGTTGGAAAATTTAGGGCAACAGTAATGTATATAGTGGATCAAGTTTTGGCAGTAGAACCTAGATTACCAGCCTCTTTGATGATGTTTTAGATATCAACAAGATATGTGGTCAATATCAGTTGGTTGGAGCAAAAGGAAATGATGCATTTCTGCACTTAAATTAAGCCTGTACTCAACCTTAGTCTGTTGAATCAACCTTTGAGGTAGAGTTAGCCTGAGGCAGTGAATAATTCATGAATTATGACAAATTAGACAAGATAATGTCATTCAATTATGTCATTTTATGAATTCCTGGGTTTACTGAGAAAGGAATTGATTGAACTTTCCTTGATTAGTCCTATGAGGAGTTATGTTTTGCATGATAAAACATTACAAATGTTTTATGTTGTCCTTACCTCTATAAGAAAAGATGGGGTACAGAAGGGATGTCTGGACAAAATCCAGGGATGTTAAACCCTATGCTTGTGATAATATGAAAAGAAAGAATATGATAGTATACAAAGTGCATACCACTTAATCTTAGTATTCATATACCCTGGCCAGGTATACAACTATTGATGATAAAGTGAGTATGGAAACTCTTAGATTGTTGTCTTTTTGATTGCTCTGATCAAGCAGTCATTCTGAGACAATCTAATGAGTATCATGAAATCAGAAATATGGAATAGAGAAATGTGTCATATCCTAAGCATAAGAAAGAGGAGTATGAGATAATCTCAGATGAGCATGTTGTATGAGGAACTAAAAAGTGTACTCCTCATAAGAATGGGAATAAGGGAGATGATATGTGAAGACTAGATAGTATGATGAATAAAATACATCTGTCTTCCTTTATCTGGGATTTTGGGGACGAAATCCTTATAAGGGGTGGATAATTTGTAACATCCCTAACCTGGGTTATGCTTTAACCCTAGGTGTTTTGATTAAGAAAGGTGATTAAATGCTTAATTTCATCTTGTGAAAAGTAATTAGGGCTCAAGAGGAACTTATGTTGCTTTCTAGTCCTTTTTGAACATTGTTGAAATCAATGTTTGCTTGTTTTGGACTAAAGTGCAAATTACCCAAGTTGAGGGGTTTAAGTGAAAATTGTGCATGATAATATGTTCCTCATGTGTTGAAGCATCATGAGAGTGAAAATGATGCTGAGGTATGGCTTATGGAAGCCTGAATACCAAGAAAGAGCTGATAAAGCAATATATGTGCATGAAAACCTAGTTTTGGTGTAATGTGCAATTTACCTAAAACTTAGGGTTCAATATGCAAATTACCACTTCAATAAGTTTCCTAATGTTTCTTGGAATCATTTATAGCAAAGAAAATGATAGGGACTCCTCATTTGAATTAAGTTGGAGGAGAGAGAATCTTGATATTAAAATAATCAAGATTAATGCTTAAGTGAAACCCTAATTCGATTTAGAGCTATAATAAATAAAATAATTGAAGGGATTTCAACAAAAAACGATATGGTTGAGTTTTCTCAAGTGTGAAAAGCTTTGTGCCTTTTCTATGGCACAAAAATATCCTAAGGATGTGAAATTCCACTCACCTTATTATAAAGGAAAGTAATACCCACTCACATTATGGATATTACTATTATATGATTAATGTGCTGAATTTGCTTTTCTTTAAAATGTGGATAATTGAAGGGAATAAGAGGCCAAGAGGATAGCCTCGTCCCTAAGGAAGGAGAGGGGTCAAGTGGAAAGGAAATTGAGGGGATACTTCCTACTTTCTCTCTCCTAATTGAATTTTTAATAAAATTCACATATAAGCTCAATTATCCATAGAATGAAAGGGAATTTCAGATTTACTTCTTCTCCGTACTTGGGAAACGACCAAGGGATCTTGGGAGGGTCAGGAGGACGACCCCCAACCTGTTGGTAAGCTTCTTTACCTTGGTTCACCATGATTTCATGGTGGAAACCACAAATAAATTATAGATTTCTTCTTAATTCGATCTCCTCTTCAACCCTAGCCAACGTTTTCATCCAAAAGCTTGAGGACGAGCCTAGGGGGAGTTGCAAAAGCTTCATACACCTTTTTTGGCGTGAGCTTGGAGCTTTGGAGCTCATTTTGAGGTGGGTTTTATAACTCAAACCCTTAATCACTGATATTGCATCAATTCTCTATGCTTTGTTGATTGTTTTCTTCAATTTGATACACTCTTGTTTCTTTGCTGCAATTTCCATCAAGAACGGTTGCTGTTCTTGGTTGTTTGAAGGAAGTGGATGATGACATCATCCTAGATGCTTATCCAAAGAAAATTACCAAGCCAAATGGTTTTGATAGCTACTCCAAATCGTTTTAATTTGATTGGTTATGCGGTTTCAGCAAACCGTTTAAGGGCAAACGGTTTGAAACCGTTTGGGAGCAAACGGTTTCAAAACCATTTGAGATGGTTGAACAAGCATTTAATGTTTGAAAATTTTGTTCCTAATTATGTAGGCTGATAACCCACAAAATTTTAGGGATTAACTCCCAAGGAATCGAGAGTTTAAGGCTAATCAATTAGGCAATCGAATTGAATTAAGTGCTGATTTTCAATATGATTAACTTGACCTTTTTAGGGAAACGGTTTCAAAACCGTTTGAGATGGTTGACCAAGCATTGACCGTTTGGTATTACTATTCCTAATGATTTAGGTTAATGACTCACCAAATATTAGGGATTAAATTCAAAGGAATCGTGAGTTGAAGGCTAATCAATTAGTTAAACCTAATTGGATTAAGTGCTGATTTTCAATTTGAGTAATTCGACTTTTTGGGCAAACGGTTTCAAAACCGTTTGGTATGGTTGACCAAGAATTGACCGTTTGGGATTACTGTTCCTAATTATGTTGGTTAATTACTCACCAAATTTTATGGATTAATTCCAAACGAGTAATGAGTTGAAGGCTAATCAATTAGGCAAATCCTAATTGAAATCAGTGCTGAAATTTCAATGAATTAATTTGAGATTTTGGGTTGATTAGCCCAAACGGTTTCAAAACCATTTGGGGATCACCCAAACGGTTTCAAGACCGTTTTTTGATCACCCAATATTGTTTGGAGGTCTGGGGTCAAGTATAGTTGACCAATTGAAGGTCCAAAGGTACCAAATCATATTGCAATTAAGTGCTGATGTGCTGATCAACTCAATAGACCAAACCTTGATGGAATTTCACTAAAGTCCATGGGTTAGATGAGCCAAATGGTCTCAAGACCGTTTGGAGCTCATCCAAATGGTCTCAAGACCGTTTGGGGGTCACCAAGACCGTTTGGAGGTCTAGGGGTGAGTATGGTTAAGCAATTGATGATCCAATGTTACCAAGTTAAAGTATAATCAATTGCTGATTTGGTGATCAAACCAATGATCCAAACCTTAATTGGTTGTCTTAGATTTTGATAATATGATGGCAAATAGTCTTCACCTGCTTGGTCAAAAGGTCTTCACCTACTTGGCCAAACGGTCTTCACCTACTTGGGAAACGGTCTCAAACCATTTGGAGACCTAGGTGGTTTCAAGGTCAAGTTGTGTTATGCAATTAGAGGTTCAAGTGGTTAATCCAATTAGATACCTAATGTAATCAAAGGTTCAATTGGTTAAACCAATGGAGAACCTAATGCAATTGAAGGTCGAATTGAATAACCTAATAGATTACCTATTGCAATTAAAGATTCAATTGGCCAAATCAATTGGATACCTTATGTATTGGAGGTCCAATGTGGTTGAATCTCTTGAGAATTAAGATGATGAATGATTCATTGATCCAATGTTGATTAGTGATGATAATCAATGAAGGTACAAAGGTTTAAACCCTAATAGTACCTAAGTGGTTAGTGCCAATTAAGGGATGAACCCTAATTGCTTATAGGATCAATGACTTGGTACACTATGTTAATCATAGTTGTATGAACTCAATTGAAGGGTTGATATGACATAATCAAGTTGAGATGATGATAGCATGAATTCATACATGAATATGATTCATGTGGTTATTAAGGGTTATGATCCTTAAGTTAAGAGATCATGAAACCCTAATCATGAACATTAACCCTAATTGACAGGGTTATGGAACTCTAACCCTAGTTGAGGGTGATTCCATGAGAAACCCTAGTTGAGGGTGATTCCATGAGAAACCCTAGTTGAGGGTGATTCCATGAGAAACCCTTGTTGAGTGTGGTTCCATGAGAAACCTTGATTAAGAATGAACACCACATGATGTTCTAATACTATGTTGTGATGAGAGGCCCTAAGAAGGGTAAAGGTATATGAGACTCTAATGTGAAGTCATAATGCATAAAGCCCTAATCCTGGGCAATATGACAATGAATCATAATCCTAATTTTAAGTAAGAATATAAAGAAACCCTAATCCTAATTTGGGTAAAGGGAGTGAAAAGCCCAATTTGATAGTAAACCCTAATTCCTGGTAATGGAATGATGGTGTTACTATGGTATCACATAATGTGATGAATATCTTGTATGACTGTTATCATGCCTAATAACCTTGTAGGTATGATGAGATGATGAATATAGCCAGGTATGAGCTGTGACATTTATAAAATAAATGTTGGTTGGCCTTTTGTGCCTTGATGTTGTTGTTTCTTAATAAAAGTAGCAATGTGCATGGATTTTATGAGTCATATGAGTAAGTTGTTGCCTAGAAAGAGGTGACAAGATGTTTTATGGCCTTGAGAGCCATGTGTGATGCTTGTGTTACAAGTATCATGAATGCTTGTAATCAGGAGTGGTTAGAGTCCACTGCCTGGCTATGTAATCAGGAGTGGTTAGAGTCCCCTACCTAGCTGTGTAATCAGGAGTGGTTAGAGTCAACTGCCTGGCTGTGTAATCAGGAGTGGTTAGAGTCCACTGCCTGGCTGTGTAATCAGGATTGGATAGAGTCTAATGCCTGGCTGTGTAATCAGGTTTGGTTAAAGTCCAATACCTGGCAGAGGCTTAATGCCTGTAATCAGGGTTGGTTAAAGTCCAATGCCTGGCGGTGTAATCAAGATTGGTAGTGTCCAATGCCTGGCAGTGTAATCAGGATTGGAAGAGTCCAATACCTGGCAGAGGCTTAAATGCATGTAATGATGACACACGATTGGTAATAACCCAATGCCTGTATGATGATACAAGGTTGGTAATAACCCAATGCCTGTATGATGATACATGGTTGGTAATAACCCAATGCCTATAATGATGACACAGGGTTGGTAATAACTCAGTACCTATAATGATGACATAGGATTGGTAATAACCCAATGCCTGTGTTGATGATATATGAGTACATGGTAAATGTAATTCCATATCTGGTTATCAGATTGGCTAAGACCAACAGATGAAACAAGAATGTTTCATGGGTGACATATTAAGAGAATGAATGTCACAAGAAAAGTTTGATATGATGGTATAATATGACGGATAAATGATATACATGTTTTTCCTATTCTTCATTAACAGAATAGATGATCTATTGTTCTATCATAAGTGGTTTAATGATTGAAGATGAGAATGCTTTAAACTACTTATTCTCTGTCTAGTTTTATATTATTAAATTGAAATAACAATGTTTTGGCAGAGAGTTATATCTCCCGCTGGGGCAATTTACAATTGTCTCACCCCTGTGGGATCCAACATTTTTAGGTGGATGAGCACGGAGGAAAGTGAGAACATCTTGTAGAGGAAGAACATCAGCAATAACAGGGACAGCAGTGACAGCTCAGGTTGAGTGTACTGTATGTCGTGTCATGTAGATAGAAGTCCTATGTGTTGTCTCTGTACTCTTAGGTCCTCAGAGTTTTTAGTCAGTGTTTTTTGATAAATCAATATGAGGTTTTGGCTTGATGCCTCGAGATTCATATGTTGTCTATATATAATGTTTATAAGGCAGCTGATGATGTAGTCTCTGAAAAGAGATGGTATAGGTTATGTACGTTTGAACCAGAATGTAAATGTTATACATTGGTTTTTGATGGAAAGATTTCCTATGTGTGGATTTCTTTGCAAAAAAATTTAATTTTTAGTGATTTTCAGTAATCTGCTACAAATAATTCGCTTCCGCTTAAGTTAATCTGTGTTTTGTAAGTTGGATGCCACAATTAGAATGGATGATAAGGGTTCTCTTTCATAGATGGTGTCTTTGTTAATGAAACCCTAATGTTTGTTACTTGTGGTCGAAGGCAGCTAGTTTCATGGCCCATACTTGGTCCACCAAGTCAATCATTTGGGTTGCCTAATCTAAACCTCATATTTGGTTCCCTAGGTGGACTAGTGTGGGTTGAACCAGGTTAGGATGGATGCTGAGAGTATGTGTCATAACTGGAGAGTCTGGGAGACTTTGGTTAGAGGGCATCTTGAGTTGAATGACTAGCGGGGCCGATCGTCTGATGGGGTGATTGGAAGGTGGACACTGGGTATCTTCTGGGGTCTTCCTTCCCTTGAGGTATGGCATCTTGAGTGCTTGATCATCCTTCTAGGCAACAAAGTGTATATTTGGCTATTTTTGCATTAAAAATATTCAAAACACATTAAAATCTTGAAAAGGGAAGATAATTGGATTCAAGTAAATCTAAGGCTAAAACTAAGGAATACAAACACAACATCCCCTTAAAAGTGAGTACAACTGTATGCAAAGATTGATATAAATATACTCATCAAAATACCCTGATCTTGAATCGTTGCTCGTCGCAAGTAAAGAAAAATAGAAAGGGTGGAAAATAATTGATACTAAGATCTAGACTCCTCTACCAACTGAGTGTACTTTGTGACCCCCTTTCAACAAACATGATCAAGCGACCTAGTCTTTTGAGACCACATAGTCACACTTGGATATCCCCTTATTGGGGCTTGTTTCTCAACCTGCTAGATTTTAAAACCTGCAAGAAACTTATTTCATCTCATATTACTCTTGATCTATCTACGCAAGGCATAGGGGAGAACATGTCAGGGTTGATCGGCTATTTTTGGGGAGAGTTTTTATAGGTCCCTTGAGTATAAAATTTTGAAGAATTTGGGAGAATAAGCCATGGAAAAAACTTGTTTCCCTAATCACTCCTCTATTTGACTTGATATCTTATTGGGATAAAGTTATTTAATCGTTCTCTCCTCTATTCGACTCTAGATCAATTGCAGTTACATTGACCACATGTTTTTTGGGCTCATTCGACACTTTATTTAATTGATGTCATGCATTCCTAAGAAGAATGAAGAGAAAGTATTTCTTAAAGGGGATTCCACTCCAAACATAGGGTTTGGAATATAATGTATTTTTTCTTTGCCTTGGTGGATGGAAAAGAGATATGAATAATGGAAGAAGGGTGGAAACAAAGGTTTCTTGTGCTTCTTTGTTTAATTGTTACATTGGAAATAGGTCCATATTATATCAATTAATTTAGTTAATGCAAGGTAAAAGAAAATTACGTTTTTTATACAAGTCATATCAGGGGCATGTGTGGCTTGGCCTTTTAGACTCTTTCTACTTATTATCATTTCCAAGGGGCAAGAATGCTCAATTGGGTTCCTTGGGGATCAAATTCATTCAAGATATGCATGTTCCTTAAAAAAAATTTTGCAAGGGTTATCTCAAGAAAAAGAGGATATTTTCATTTATATATTTGTCATTTTTGCATACAAAAAAATGGCGGACTATATAAAGGCCACAACTTTCACAAAGAAAAACAATGATAAAGATGAAAGCTAGACATATAAGAAAAAAAAATAACACTAGTAAAAGAAGACAATTTGGTGGATTTGAAACTTGCCACCCACCCCACCCTGAACTTAAACTATTGCTCATCGCGAGTAAAGCTAAGTCAGGATGGAGGGGAAGAATTATTAGGGTCTGAATAGGTTATCATGCAGTTGCGTCCCCAATGTTTGGACTGTGGTTCTAGGAACTGATGTTTAGCACTCTCTTTATGAAAGTGTGGAGTTTTGAGCAGAGTAATCTCTATGGCAAGTGTTCCAGTGTTCAAGAGAGAACTACATAAGGTATATGTGACTTAATTTGTGAGCTTGTTGCTACAATTTTCTCTCTATGCGGCGTTGTGATGTTGCCACCTTCTCTATAAAAAGTTTCAATGTGGAAGGCTTGCAGTCCCCATTAGAATCTTTGCTATTGCGCTTAGTATCTCTGTGTTCAGGTCATGGGCCCTACTCATCAATGCTCTTGGCAAGATTTTTTGGATGAACAATGTTGGAAGAAGTAGGTTCTTCATTGGCCTGATCGAAGTGTTGGATCTGTTCCCATAGATCTTCAAGCTTTTAAGCTGTGTTTGCTGAAGCAAATTTTGTGTGGATGGGTAGAGTCAGCTGAGCTATTGATTTGTGGAAGATGACATCATAAGTGTTCTATCTGGGGACTTGCTATAGAACTTTTCCTGTAATGAGATAGGTGATATCAATCATATGTTGGTCCCCCTTCTGTTTGAGGTCCTCATGCTGTATGTCAAGGAATCCTACAGAGAGGGACATTTCCGATACCAAACTACCCAACATGAATTTCCCACTAACATTGAAAGAGATTTGTTGCTTGTGGTTCTCAATAAAATCCCTCCCCCAATTATGGAGTGGTGACGAAGAATGCATCAGAGGGCGTAATGGTCAATTGTTGTGATGACGCCCTGAGTGGATTCCCTGTATAATATAGTGCAAGAAAGAACATAGTAGAGATATCATACAATTGGGTTGTATCATGTATGCCTTCATTTTAACAGGCTTGGTACAAGATTTTCCAATGATTTCTCCCTAGAAAGTGTCTTCCTTGTAGTTTGGTTGATGATGATGATGATCTTGATTGTCATAGTGGGTAATTTGTTCTTATTCTAATTCTTAGTAGAAGACAGTGATAACTTGATGAGATGTAAGAGTGTGGTTTTCATCAAAGAGTTTAAATGTATAGCTAAGCTTTCCCTTCTCATTTCTCTATTTCTTAAAGGAGTCCAGGAACTCTAGCTTTATTACAGGGAATATTGGGTGGGTATGGTACACAAAGGGGTGAATCTTTTTGTGATGATAGATAGCGTAGAATGGTCCTTGGATTACCAATGTTGTTAAGGTGGAACTACAAGCCCACTGGGGGAGAGTTACTCCAACCTTGTTGGTGATGTTGTAGAGGCGGCAACGTTCTTCAGTCAAGCATGCATTGTATTTCCTAGGGAGCAGAGTGAATCTATCTTCAATGGCCATTCAAGATGTTGTTATTGAACGTGTTGATGCCCTTGTTGTGAATGCACTCATCTAAGATTTTTTCAGCATCTCGTCGAGTCTTTCAACTTGATCATTGCAAGACCCATAGCTAAGATGAGTTGAGATGACCAAAGGTGCTTGTCGGGTTGCAGATCATAGGATGTGAAGTTGCAGCTGTTGGTAGTGTCAAAAGGCAATTTTCTTACTCTACTGGCTCAATACAAATTGTTCTCCCATAGTGATTAGCTCAATCTTATCACTTGACATTCTTTCAGGATTCTTGGTTTAAGGTTATACTAGCAATGAGAAAAGTTCTTCAATCACCAAGCAGTAGTAATAGTTCGTTCTATGTCAAGATGCATTGTGAAGTGTTATATTTTTTTGTTGTTTTTAAAAAGACAGCCACTTTTCAAACAGTCATTTCTCTGGTGAGTCTGGCTACTTTTTATAGGAAGAAGTCGTCTGTATTAGGGCTTAGTGACAACTAGAAATAGGAGTAGACAATTTTTTAAGTAAATCAGCTGTAAAATAGGAAAGAAAATATGTTATTAAAATTTAGGTTGCCTTTTGAAAGCACCTTGTTTTTAACATCATTTGGCTTGATGTAGTGTTAATTTCATCTTCTATTACATTTTCTTCTTGGGACACTGGTCACCGTCGCTAGGAGGTGGCAAAGGAAGAGAGGGTGATTGTGCACCCCATGGTCCACATTCAGCCTCTTTCCGGTCTTCTCTTTCTTGTTGGATGTGATACTATTCTGAAAGACATTTCATTAGGGGAATTGGATCACGTGACTTTTAAGATCTCCAATAGTCTAGGTTATTATGCCTGGCATCTTGTGGAAAGTAACAAACTTTGATAGTTTTGAGTGTGCACCAAGTGTGTTCATGAAACTCTTAGATTGTTAGGAAGAGATAACTATAGAAATTTAGAAACATGTTATATTAGAAAATTAAGTCTAATTAAGTAAGGGAAAATAAAGCAAAAGTAACATGAGGAACTAAAAAGCATTTGGGTTACCTTCCAAGTAAGTGTCCTGGTTTTATGTCACAAACTCAACTAATGATTTTACAGTGCTCATGTGAGATGTGTGAGTAGAGTTTTCAAACCCTTAGTTTATGAATTCTTAGGTCCTGGATCATGGTTTGATAGAATATGTACCTTGTGTTGAGGATGATACTTGTTACCTTTAGGGAGGTTTTGATGATCAGATTGTTTTGGCACCAGTTTACCTTCTTCATTGAAGGCTTCGATATGTTATGCACCTTCTTTAAATCTTCAAAAACTCGATACTCGATAGTCTTCTTTCCTGGTCAAAGGATGAGCTTTTCGGCTTCAATGTATACTAAAGCTCTTATTTTTTCCAAGAATGATATCCCCAAAACTAGTCGAAAAATGATGATCTTGTTTGATATGCATAACAAAAAAATCACATGGGACATGGTATCATGTCTGAGCTATACTAGGACATCTTCAAGTATCCCCAAGGGCATATTTATAGATGCATCAGCCAATTGTATAGTCATAGCCATTGGTAGAAGATATGTGAATCCTAGGCATTGGCACAAAGTATATGACATAATTGATATGCTTGCACAAAGATCAACAAGTCCTTTGTGACATTTGTTGTATCTGAGGAAACAATCTATCCCGAATAAGAAGGGATCTTTTTGCTTATGTGGAATATGGTTTTGGACTGTATCGGAGGTTGTTTGTGCTAGCTTCATAATTTTGCATTCATCTTCATGTACTTCCTGCATAGAAGGCCCCTAGGATATTTACACCAAGTTGGCATTTCATCTAATGTTTCAAGGAATGGAATCTCTTATCCAATTTAGTTTGCTTGAGATGAACTAGATAGGGTAGATAAGGTTTATACGTGGATACGTGGGTACATCTAGTTCTGTTGATGGCACAATATTGATTTCTGGTGTTACAACAGGAGAGTTCTTGTAAGTGTCTGACTGAGCTAGCGTCACAAGTAAATGAAATAATTCAGCTTTGTTTGGAACAACTGTCAAGTGGTCAATCGAGCAAATTGGGGCCATGACTGAGGTTCTTTCCCTGCTTCCATTTTTGTAAGTAGTATTTGGGGAATAAATGGGTCTGACAATATAGAATATACTCTCCTAGACCTCATTATTATTGCATTCAACTATTCCATGTGTTTGGGGTTATTTTTCGATTGACCTACAATTGTATCTATTGGGGGTTATTGACTAGACGCCAGTCACATGATATGCGACTCTAATGATTTTTATTGACCGTGGTGTTTGCTAGTTGAGTTTGGTATACCGTGATCATTTGTTGGAGCATCTTTACTAAATATTGTGTTTGTTTTGGTTCTATCTGTAGTGGGTGGGCTTGATTCAGATTTTGATATTGCTACCTCTACTAGTAGTTACTGCTTGGAAAATTAAACCTATAATTTCCTTGATTGTGCAGGCTAGTATAGTTTGATAGTTCTCTAGTTTGTATAGCTTGCGGTGGGACGTGTTGAGTGGAATTATCAGCTCTTGTCAGATTCCCATACTAGAAACTTGGGTGGTTACAAGAATGATTCAAATGTAGTACCCTTGCCCTAAAATCGTATGGATAGAATTCACATCTTTGACTTGGGTGACAAATACAATTGCTTAGCTTCATATTCATGGAATGCAACATACAATTGTTGGCAATGAATTGTGTCATGATCTACTGCATGTCAAAACTCATAACATGGCACAATTATTTTCACTTAGGGTGTCATCGGCTGGTTCTTCCTCTCATATCCATTGAAGGATTTTACAAGATTATCCTTCTTAAGAGAGATAGAGCTTTGAATGATTCAGCTTCATAATTTGGTTATGAACTATATGAAATCATAGCTACTTCTAGAACGGCTTTACCAGAGGGCCTTCCCCAATGAATCTTATTTTCAGTAGCAAGGTTAACGATCTTTAATGTGCTATCAAAACTCTACCACTTAAAATTCTCATTATAGGAGGAATCAAGAAACTTGTTAGTCTCATCATCGTCACCTTGATATAAGAATTTGATGATTTGATTTTTGGGAATTTTGTGATGTGAGCATTTTCTTAGAAGTTTGTTGAAATGTTCCCACACTTCATGTAAAGACTCCTTGGGCACTTGGTTGAACCTTGTAATTTGACTTCTGATCGAATAGGTCATCAAGGGTGGAAAACATTTCTCTAGAAATTGGCTTTCTAGAGCTTCCCATGTTATGATTGGATCTCCTCAAAGAATAGTATACCAGACTCTAGATTTGTCGATCAAGGAGTATTCAAATAGTTTTAATTTCATGACATCATCTGTAGGATCGACAGGTTTCATGATTGAGCAAAGGTCGATGAATTTGAGGAAATGCTCATGAAAATCATCTCCAATACTTCCATAACACGATTTTGTTTTGCAAAGACTAGCCCATTGGGCCCTGATTTAATTGTATCACCTAGAGGTTTGAATATATGAGTCAATTAGGCACCTTTGGGGATAGAAAAATCCCTCAATTATTTTGTGTGTTCTGTGGATTGGGCAACTTCTAATCTCGTCATTAATTAGGCTATTTGTTTCATCCTGGATTTTGTGATGAGTAGTTCTCATTGAGTCATGATGCCCACTTAAATTTGTGCTTGAACATATGCCTCCACAATTGTTGCACCTGCCATGGCTTTCTCCTTGTGAAGTCTTTTCAATTTTAGGATCGTACAACAATTTGGATTCAAGGCTTTTTCATCTTCGCATGTGCTATGAGTACCTGAAAGAGAATAGACGGGTCATAATTGTAGAGTAGAGTTATAGAGGATATTCAATAGTATCAAGAGTAAAAGGAAAACCCTAACTACAACACAACTTTATATATATATATATATATATATATATATATATAACTATTGTTGTTCATGGAAACGATGCCAATTTTTATGAGGCTCCTTTCATGGCACCAATAAAAAACCTAAGGTATTAACCCTTAGGTTTAATTGAAAGAGTTGTGCACTAATACCCCACTCCATGAGAGTGGACTTTATTGTAGTATATGTAAAGATCAAACCCAAAAGACAACCTTTATAAGTATTTTTATATATTTAGAAGTATTAGAGGTAATACTTACCTCCAAGAGAGTTGGTTGGTTGATTTAAACTAAATAGTTTCTAATAAGCAACAACGATTGCAGAAGTAATTAAATGATAATAAATACTAGGGTATAGGGTTTCATTTTCCAAATATTGTGTAATTATTCTAGAAAGATTAGCTCAAAATAATAGTTTACTAAATAGAGGCTTTGCTAATGCACCCTTGATGGGATACAGATCATTGCATGGATCAAACTCCCTTGGAACTGATCAGTATCGGTACCCAAGTTCCTAGTCCATCTAATCAGACTCCCTAACTATGGATAACCAATCTCAGCACATTATCATATCATAATACAATCACCTCATCATCAGTTGTTGACAACTCATGGGGACAACATGATCGTTTCAACGTTCTAATCACGATTATAGAAACCTACACATCCGACCAATTCGTAAGACAAGGCGACAACCAAAATGTTACTTATTTAGAAAATAACATTGTCAAGTTTTGATACATGCTAGAATAAAATACTGGCTTGTGGGGCTAGTCCCCATGCCCCAACGCAAACGTCTACTCGCTAATGGTGAGAGACAACAACATGTAGATAGATATAAAAATGGAAGAGTCCATGACTCCTGGTGTAGGGAGACCAATCTCTCCACTGCGGCCGCCTCCTTGCTCCTTGATAGGGTTTGCATTGTGCAATTGTGTCTTGTAATGCAAGACTAGAGACCCTTAGAATGAATGACAAGGGTTCCCTTTTATACATTCCTTCCTTGTTGCCAAAACCCTAATGTTTGATACTAGCAATCAAAAGTAGCTAGTTGCATGGATCTTACTTGGTCCACTAGGCAACTTGTGTGGGTTGGTCAATCTAGACATCATATTTGGTTCCCTATATGGACCAGTGTGTGTTGAACCACAACAAGGTGGATGTGGAGAGCACACATTAGAACTAGAGAGTCTGGGAGGCTCACATAAAGAGTGGCTCGAGTCACACAACTTATGGGGTCAACCACTTGACTCGGTGATTGGAAGGTGGATGTTGGATAGCTTTTGGGGTCTTCATTCCCTTGAGGTATTGCATGTTGAGGGCCTGATCATCCTTCTAGTCAATGAAGTCTATATTTGGTTGTTTATACATAAAAAGTATATAAAATACACTTAAGTCTAGAAAAGGAAAGATAATTTCCTTTAAGTAAATCTAAGGCTAAAACTAATAAAAACAAAACCCCTTAAAAGCGAGAAAAATGTATGCAAAGGTCAGTATAAATATACTCATCACTTGGATCCAAATCAGAGAAATTTTATTTTGTTGGATATCCCAAAGAATAATACTTTTACACTCCATTTGGCAACAAACAATCTGACAACAAAGTGTTTGTTGCCAGGAATGTTGTGTTCCTAGAAAAGGAATTTATTTCAAAAGGAATTAGTGGGAGAAAAGTAGAAATATAAGAAGTTTGAGACCAAAAAGAAAACATTAAACCTTCAAAGGTACACAAGGAACAATAAGACTCACAAGTTGTAGTGGAATCTCAAGCTTGCCTAGTGATATAGGAACCTCATAGATATTGTAGGAAATGCCTTGAGCCGAAAAGATTTGGATATCTTGTGACTCATGAACACGGTGAGTTGGTCATAGATGATGAGACAACAACCTACCTAGAAGCTATTGAGGGACTAAAATTTGAGAAGTGGTTTGAGGTCATGAGATCTGATATGGAATCCTTGTACACCAACAAGGTATGAACCTTAGTGGATCTACCCGAAGGGTGCAAGTGGGTCTTCAAGAAGAAGACCAACATGGATGGAAATGCTCAAACCTATAAGGGAATATTATTTGCAAAAGGTTTTAGACAAGTTCAAGGTGTTAACTATGGAAAAACTTTGTCACTATTTTCCACGGTTAAATTCATCAGGATCATGCTTAGCATTGGAAATTATTATGACTATGAGATTTGGCTGATGGATGTTAAAATTGCTTTCCTTAACGAGAATCTTCTTTCAGATGTGTAAATGACACAATGTAAGGATTTTATAAATCTAAGGGAAGTCAATAAAGTCTATAAGCTACAAAGGTGAATATATAGATCGAAGCAAGCATATCAGAGCTAGAATCTTTGATTTGAAAAAAGAATCAAAGATTTTATCCTTAGTCATAATGACAATGAACCATGTGTTTGAAACAAAGTTAGTGGGAGCATAACTTTATTCCTCAGATTATATGTAGATGACATACTATTGATGGGGAATGACATTCATACTTTACATATGGTAAAGAGCTAGCTGGGAAGTACCTTCTCTATGAAGGATTTAGGTGAAGAATCCTATATATTAGGAATTAAGATATACACAAATACATTTAAAATTCTTCTATGCCTAAGCTAGAGAATGACGAGTAGGTACTAGTTATATCCCAGTGAAGGTTGTTGGACTATTCTAAAGAACATTCTTGAAAACTTGAGAAGCACTAAGGATCATCTCCTTGTTTATGGTAGTGAGGAAGAGCTGGTTGTGAAGGGTTACACCTATGCTAGTATACAAATTGATAGATATGATGATAGATCACAATTTGTATTTATATTTTGCCTTAACAACAAAGTTGTAAGCTAGAAGAGTTCTAAGCAAAAGACAGTTATTGATTCTACAACAGAGGCCAAGTACATTGCTACATCCAATGCAGCAAAGGAAGTTGTCTAGATCAAGAAGTTTATCTCTAAACTTGGAGTGGTTTCAAGCATTAGCGACGCAATAAAGTTGTATTGTGAAAACAATGAAGCTATTGCACAAGCTAAGGAACCTAGATTGCATCAACATTTCAAACACATACTACAGTGATTCCATCTCAAATGAGAGAGTGTACAATGAGGAGATCTAAAGATTTTTAGAGTACCAATTGAAAGCAATGTAGTTGATCCATTGACAAAAACACTTTCTCTGTAGAAGCATGATGGACATGTTTGATCACTTGGAATGAGATTCATGAGTGATTGGTACTAAATGCAAGTGGGAGTCTATTGGTATGTATGACTGTAGAGCTAGTCATATGATGATTGTAATGGCATACTTTGTAATTGATTGATTATTAATAAAGGAAATTTTTCTCTATATGTTTGTTCGGTTATGAGATGATGATGTAACATCATATATGCGTAAAGAATGATATTACTTAATGAATTATATCTTTAAGTTTAGGACTTGAATAGTGATTTCATATGTATGTTAAGAGTATATAAATTCTTGGTATGTCCCTAGATGGATATTATTATAGAAACCTTATAGACAACAAATAATACATAAGACTAGAGTGTGTTGGTTGATGACATAATCTTGTTAGTCATGGTATGTGATATCAAATCTAACACATAGGTACTTGTTAGAGATCAGTGTACCAGACAGACCCTCCTTGAGACATGATACGTGTATTACAGTCATAATCAATTCTCAATGTGATAGTGGTGATTATGATTCTTAGCCCTAAAGTCCCTACACTCATCACATGTCGTTTGATGTATTTTAACATCATCTAATGTGACCTTGAATAAGGGTTTCCATAAAAGTGATACTTGTATGGATTTTTACACATGGGAATTAACTATGAGTGATGTAGATGGGATTTATTCCTCCTATTGGAGTTGATATCCTAGATACTTGATAAGTGAGACTGAGAAAATGTATGGCCATAACTCATGTGAGTCAATATATGATATTGAGCTCATATGAATCTGTGCAATCTACTCTAGTTCAAGGAATATGAATCGAATGATTATGAGGATGAGGATTACATGCCTCAAGTTTAATCTAGATATCTAAGATAATGGAATTATATAATAAATAATAACTCTAATCATGGATCTAGGTTGAAGTTGTTCCTCAACTTTCCAATTACTTAGGTAGCAATGGTGTTCTGCTAGATACTGCTCATTGCTTGTGATGTCAAAATTTAGTTATGGACATTCACTTCCAACATAAGTTGGGACCTTTAGGGCCACACGCATAGCATACACCTAGAATAGGAGTTTACTCATGAACAAGGTTCAACTTGGTTACTAAAGTACTTAGGTAGTCAAATTAAACAAACTAGAAAATGAGTTGACCAAATGGAATGTCCAATCGACCAATTAGTGTGCTAGCTGATCAATTGGAGAGTCCAGTCAAGATGTTGGGTTGTACCGACATGCCCAATGGAAATAGTAGTTGATCGGTTGGAATGTCCATAAGGCAAGTTGACAAAGTTCCAGTCGAAATATCCAAAAGATTCAATCGATCAATTAAAATGTTCAATCGACCAACTAGACATGCAAAGATGATGATGTAATGATGTGCATTAATTATTGCATTGGAGGTAAATACTTTTACGAATAGGAAAGAACTTCAATTGTCTGATTGGAGTGACTAGTCAATCAACTAGAGTGCAAATTCACCGAGTGGAAGGTCCATTAGATCGACTAGAAGGTCGAGTCAATCGACTAAAAATTCACAGCAATAAGTAATATATGAAATTCAATTTCTTTGACTTCTACTCTAATATGGAAACCCTGGCCCTGACCCTCCTATAAGTAGGGGTGGGATAGATAAGAATTTCAGAAGACAGAACTAGCTCTGAAAAAAGTTGTCCTCTCAACGTTGTGGTAATGTGAGAGCTTGAGCAAGTATTACCTATAAAAAGGAGAGATAGAGAGGGAGACAAGTCAACATTAGCACATTGACATCGAAGGGACAAACTCCTTATTGACTCTAGTAGTGTGACAAGAAGTTCTAGGTGGCCCATGTGGACTACAATAGAGTTTTGGAGGTTGTTTTCAACACACTAGGAGGATGATAAAGGTCAACATTTGTGGTGCCAATTCAGGAGGTTGTTCTGATAGTTGTCCAAATTCCGCAACACCGTCTTGTTAGGAATGTCACTGGACTTTCTCTAGGACCGGGTATACACCTTAAAAACCCTATTCCTAGATACATTACTATTGTCAAGATCTCCTATTCTAGGATTTATGCTTTTTTTTCCACTTCCTTATCGATTGTTCAATTTCCCAATAGTTAGCTACTTCTTAAACGACTATGTTGGGGCGTCTGTGCCACTACCTACCCACCATGGCTACTTCACTAGCCTTCCAAAACCATATTTTTACCTGACATCATATCCATTCTCTACCATGCCCGTTCCACTCCTCTACGACCATCATCACCCCATCCACCACAATTGTGGTGACCAAAGCAGTTGCGATGGCCAGCATACCTGAGCTATTTTCTACACTGCATTTTCCAAATTGACCTGATTGGACCTAGTGATTCCCTACCACATATATATACTTGGGTGGCTTTTGTAGAATTAGATTTCTTACTCCTTAGCATCATTGCCACCCAAGATATCATTCATTGATCTCTCATCTACTCCCACCTACCTCCACCTCATTTCCAACTTCTCCAATCTCAAAACATAAGTTTTCTAGGGCTTTGGCTACTTTCACCTCCATTCCATGTTATCCATCCACCAAGGAGGGATAAGGGCGTGCTGCAACTACTACAAGGTGAATAAGGAGGAGTCTTCACCAAGCTTCTATGCCATTCACTTCTTTATTCCTTTTTTTGTTCTTTAGTTTTGCTATGAGTAGATAAGCCCTTTATAATGGGGACAATAACTTGTAAAATTTATATTTTAGTTGTATATTGATTGTCGTCTACTTCCATTTCATTTCCCAAAAACTCACTTATGGTTTGTGCTTAAAATCATGTATTTCTTGTTCATTTGTGCTTGAAACCACCTAGACTCTAGTGAGAATGGCTTATATGTGGCTATCTCGGGAGTTTCTCCTCGGTCTAATGTGACATCCTCAGATTTTCTAAAACTTAATCTGATGTGTGACGTCTAAATTGATACCCTCACCTCAGCGAGAATCTCAATTCAAACTCACACACTAGGCTAAGAAGAAGAAAATCAAGGGAGTCAGAAGGAAACAATCAGTAGCAAATGCACATGAACAATAATAAAACCATACAACACATGTTCACCATTCAACATATAATTACATAATGAATTGTTACAAAATTTGATATTACATATCGAATAGCGAACTTATAAATATACATGTACTACCACTAAACTAAAGGATCTTAAGACAACATGTCCACCTGTACATGAGCTTCCCACACAACTCACAACTATCCTAGATCTTCAAAAGCATAACCACAACCTAAACAAAAGATTACATGTGGTACACATCAACACAATATTCAAGAATATTGTACTGAGTATGCCTACGTGTCTTTTATATACCTCTCATCATATCTTGGTGATAAGATAAAACTAGTACTTGGAAGCATAAAACAAATATAAGAAAAAGTGTATACTTTCTCAAAGATATTCATTAGTTAAAGAGAACACATATTTTAAGCACATTTTCCATAATATCATACATTCATTGACCACTGAAGGTTGAATACATTAAGGCCTTATGATTGACTACCAAAGAGTTGGATCATTTCATAATGTGATCAGACTACCAAGAGTTGGATCACTTTCAAGTACTTGACTACCAAAGAATTGAAGTACTTTATTTCCAACACTTGACTACCAAAGAGTTGAAGTTCTTAGATATAATGGAACAAATATATTATATTTCATGTGTTCATAGTAGTAAGTATGGAAAATCAAGAAACATATCATACAAGAACAATCATTTCAACCAATACCATATGCCAAGTATTTACTACCATATAACACAAGCATATTGTATAATAATCCAAGTAAGAGGTGATGGCATACCTTGATTAAGAAAGACAAACCTAATCATTGTATCCTCATATCATCTACATCCTGGTCAACCCTAATTAAGACAAGACCACATATCACCATCAAGTTATCATCTTAACCCTAGTTATCACCATTTTAGGGTTTACCTTATCTCATTAGAATAATCCAACTTTCACTTATATTCTTGTCTTAGAATTATCCTATTGATGGCATTTTCGAGATCGTAGTTCATTATCTAAACATTAGGATCCATATCCTTTTTGTGCACATATTAACCCTAGTTTATATACATTATTAAAATTAGGGTTTCATAACATGTATTAAGGGACATCTTCATGTAACATGGATTCTATGCATCTAACTAATATCAAAGTTCCACATTAGCTTCCATTTACTGATATTAGGGTGTTCTGTAAATTTCATCATTTATTGAGCATGTATGTATTTAATAAATTTTATTTAGGGTTATTAGCCCTAAATAGACATATGAAGCAAATTACATGATTTCGTGCATCAACATGATCATATCTGACAACATAGGGTTTGTTGATATTTATCATAATTTTAGGTCATCAATAGATATTTATTATCTATGATACAAGTGTAAATCATCTTACATGATATCATATTGTTTTAAGCATCAAAGGTATGATAACATGGTTTCGTATGGTTCTTCTCATTTTTATGAGAATTTTGGTACCTTGTTTGTAATTTTTGGATAAACAATCTAATTACGGTGAAATATACAAGGTATGGGCATTTACTAGGAATTTACCTTTTTAGGCCAATCAGATCCTAACACGTGTCTATGAAGAGGTGCAACTCTTCATTTGAGCTACTCAGTTCTCTGGCGGTTTGTGGTCTGAGTTGTCGGATGTTGGTTGGTCCAGCTAGGTCTTTTCTCCTTGCTTGAGTTGATCTGGTTCAGGGTTGAGCGAACTGGGTCTGGTCTCTCTCTCCCTCTTTCTATTGGGTCTATAGGAACCACACTCTCTACGAAAGAGTTGCCGCCACATAAGGTTCTACTCTGGCAAGAAATCAGGGGGCCATCTCCTCATCTTTGCCTACTTCAATATGTACAACATCTTCGGTGAACTACCTTCTATTCTGTCATCCTCTCAGCCTCACTGCTGGTTACTCCTCCTAGAGGATTGAGGAGCTCGCCGTCGCCATATTCCCCAGTTCTGGAGAAGAAGAGGCATAGTGCCTCCACGCCACCCAAACCTCTACTAAAAAATCCCATTAGCACCTCAAGTCCCTCAGGAACTCACGCTACCACTCTGACCATGTTGAGAAAGTCTCACGGACCACCCCCAAGCTTGGTCCTCTTCTCCGAACAAGTGGGGTTTTTAGATAGTATACTCACCAAGGTTTCTCAAAAAAACACCCAGAATAGACTCCCCTACTTCCGTTCTACCTTTTCCCTTCCTCAAATTCATCTAGTATCCTCCTTACCACCACGTTCCACCTTCTACCATGGCCTATTCACTGTGAAGGAGAAGCAGTTGTACGATGGGATTAGTTGTCTATCTATATATGCCCAAAAGAATCACATGAGGGGTAGATAGAAAAGTCTACTCGAGGAGTATAACCTCTCTCGCACAAAAAAAAAGCACTCCCAGACCGAGTCCACAACAGGGGATCATGGATTAGTTGTGGTTTCTACAACTCCATTATCTTGCTCTAACTGCAAGGTAAAGAGAGGACATGGGGCCATCCAGTCTTCCACATCCATGGGTTGAAAAGAGGCCATGCAGTCAATCCATGGTTGATTCAAGTTTGGGGTGCTTGTCACCTCAATGATCAACACTTAGGTTCACAAATCATCCAATATACACATTATTTCCCAAATTTCAAACCTCGATAACTCCCTCTAGGATACTCAAATTGTGACCACATTTTAACCATAGATTTTATACGCCTATAGATACATTCTTATCAAATTTGGTGACAAAACTCAACTATTTAACTTGTTTAATAAATACCTCAAAAGGGCATAAACATAGGGATCTTTTTCATGATACTAACACCAATTGACATCCATATTATGCCAAAGCACTTAAAACTCTTCAAATAACTAAACATTTATGAATTATCTTATATCATTGGAAAATTAAGGATTCCAAAGGTCCACTCCATCACATCCTACACACCTTAAAGAAATTTTGTCCTTGAAATTAAGCCAAAAATCTAATCTATCACATCATATACATCTTAAAAGGAATTTTGTCCTCAAAATTAAGCCATTCTCGTACTCCAAGGAAAAACCAAAAAGTCTTCATACACATCTAGGGCACTACCATAGGTGAAACATTCCCATAAACATCATGTCCTAAACATATATGTACCACTCCTAGGAGGCTATTAAAGCATCTAGGGTGAACTACCCCTTCAAAAGGGTTTGGAAACTCATGTTCAGTCATCAAATATCTCATATGTTAGGGTTGGATCCTTATCTTTACCCATGCATTAGGGTTCCCACATCATATTACCATATTCTAAAGGAGTTAGCTAAAGTTAATCCATTATGTCAAGGCGTCATCAACATTTTATTGAGTTAATTGCTAGAACATGTTAAACATTAACATGTGTCTTTTAGGAAGGACTTAACTAAAGTTAACCCACTTTATCCATCTAAATCATATCAAGATGTCATAATCATTATGTTGTACTAATTGTCAAACTATATTTTCATCTTTATTATTTTCTAAGATTAACACATCAAGTACATGTTTCATTCATATGATCTTATTTCAATGCTCATAATATTTTACAACATTTACTAGTGATTTCATCACAAGATTAAACAAAATATCACATTATCATCATTAACCACATATAGGATTAATCATTTATGCATTGATATCTATTAAACCATCTTTAGGTTTCCATCATATCATGTCCATATATCACATCTCGAGATTAAATTGCATCCTTACATATATAATACCATGGTAATGCTAAACAAACTTATGTGAGTGGCTAATTGAACATATATCAAAACTTTATCTAGTCCATATGAGGTTCTCTTGACCGTATCATGAGGGTAGTGCCATGCTCAGTCACTCTGAGCTAACTAAACTCTATGAGTATCTCATAACACAACTTTATCTTCCCTTTATTAGCCTAGGGTTCTCAGATGACCTCATTGGCACTAGTGATATCCTTACAAGCTCTAGCCACATAAGCAGAAACCAAAACATGCTATGACATTCTCTTCATAGATCTTCTACCCATGAAACATGCTTACCCAAACTCTCTTATATACACCACTAGATACCTATGTGGGAAACCACCAACCCGAGCATGAGGCTTCACAGAAACTAACATAGCTACCTCCTCCAGGGTCTTGGGCTCTCTCTCTCCTTCACCCAAATGGCAGGCACTCATATTGATTTTCACTTGCACACATATAACAATCCTCTCTCTATCTCTAGGGTTTGGTCCTCCTAAGGACATCTAGGGTTCAAGAGAGCTATAGGAATCATGCATAAAGTAACTCAACTCATTCAATTAGGAGTAGTCTAGTTTAGGACATATCACAATAAGTATTTCTTAGAATTCTCATATCTTAGAGTTTAGGTTCTCTAACCTTCTCCCAACAGGTCTCACTCTTTATGGATCTAACCCTAAAATTGGTCCTAACACTAGAGGTCCTCCTTTGTAAACGAGCTTGAGGCTCATGCTCACTCACAACTTTGTCTTAACTTAGCTTATCTTATCTCATAAAAGCCTAGTTACTTGCATCATTAAAACTTATATCAAAACCTCAAATCTGAATTTAGATCCTCAAAGACAACATTGATCATAATAACCATATTATATCATCCTTATATAAGACTTACATCATATCATCAAAACTTATTTCATATATTTTATCTATCATATATTATAATAAGGCTCTAGACATCTAATCTAGAACTACTCTCTCTTCAAGACTGGTGTCATTTAGTTTCACTTAGGTTACATGACCACTTCCTACTTGTACTTGTGTGGGGACACATTTTTGTAATGTATATATATCAAAATATTATATAGTTTTTCTCTGATAAAATGTGCGTCAGAGAAAACTATCAAGGTTTGATATAAATGCAATCAAAAACCAAATCTAGAAAATGAGTGTCCTACACATAGTAGAGAGTATAGTGTCATGAAAACTAGTGAAAAGGGTGAGAACATGGTATAGACTAGTGTAGCTACTCTAGACAACGAGCTCCATATGTCTAGGGTTTCTCTTCCCTTGATGTACGTCATTTCCAAATAATGCAACGTCCCATACTGTTGCACTATAAGGAAAGAACAACATCTAAGGACTTGTTATGCGACAAGCACCAGTCTAGACCTTGTTCTCGGACATCTAGGTGCTAACCTAGAGGCTAGGTCAAATCTTGTCTCTAAAAGACAACTAATCTAACCCTAAATATTATTAAGGTTCAAGGTTCTTAGCTTTGAGTTTCATAATGAGAAAATGTCAAGCTTTGCTATTGTTCATTCTCTGATACCACTTGTGATGTCCCCAAATTTTCTAAAACATAATCTGATATGTGACATATAAATTGAAACCCTCACCTCAACGTGAATCCCAATTCAAACTCACACACTAGGCTAAGAAGAAGAAAATCAAGGGAGTCAGAAGGAAATAATCATTAGCACATGCACATGAACAATAATAAAACCATACAACACATGTTCACCATTCAACATATAATTACATAATGAATTGTTACAACATTTGATATTACATATTGAATTGAAAACTTATACATATACATGTACTACCACTAAACTATGTGATATTAAGACAATAGGTCCACCTGTACATCAGCTCACCACACAACTCACAACTATCCTGGATCTTCAAAAGCATAACCAAAACCTAAAAAAAAGATTACATGTGGTACACGTCAGCACAATATTCAATAATATTGTACTAAGTATGCCTACATGTCTTTTATATACCTCTCATCATATCTTGGCAATAAGATAAAACTAGTACTTGGTAGCATAAAACAAATATAAGAAAAAGTGTATACTTGCACAAAGATATTCATTAATAAAAGAGAACACATATTTTAAGCACATTTTCCATTATATCATCCATGCATTGACCACCGAAGGTTGAATGCATTAAGGCCTTATGATCGACTACTAAAGAGTTGGATCATTTCATAATTTGAGAAGACTACCAAAAGTTGGATCACTTTCAAGTACTTGACTACCAAAGAGTTGAAGTACTTTATTTTCAGCACTTGACTACCAAATAGTTGAAATGCTTAGATATAATAGAACAAATATATTATGTTTCATGTGTTCATATTAGTAAGTATGGAAAATCAAGAAACATATCATAAAAGAACAATCATTTCAACCAATACAATATACCAAGTATTTACTACCATATAACACAAGCATATTGTATAATTAGCCAAGTAAGAGGTAATGGTATACCTTGATCAAGAAAGACAACCATATCTTCATATCATCTACATTCTGGTCAACCCTGATTAAGAAAAGACCACATATCACTATCATGTTATCATCTTCACCCTAGTTATCACCATTTTAGGGTTTACCTTATCTCACTAGGATAATCCAATTTTTACTTGTATTCTTGTCTGATAATTATCCTACTGATGTCATTTTCTAGATTATAGCTCATTATCTGAACATTAGGTTTCATATCCTTTTTGTGCACATATTAACCCTAGTTTATATACATTATTCAAATTAGGGTTTCATAACATGTATTAATGGTCATATTCTTATAACATGAATTCTATGCATCTAACTGATATCAAAGTTCCACATTAACTTCCATTTACTGATATTAAGGTGTTCTATAAATTTCATCATTTATTGAGCATGTATGTATTTATTGCATTTTATTTGGCGTTATTAGCCCTAAATAGCCATATGAAGCAAATTACTATTGATTACATTTTATTTAGGGTTATTAGCCCTAAATAGACATATGAAGCAAATTAAATGATTTCATGCATCAACATGATCATATCTGACAACATATGGATCATAAGCATGAATATGGGTTTATTAACATTTTATCATAATTTTACGCCATCGATTGATATTTATTATCTATGAAACTAGTCTAAAGAATCTTACATGATATCATACTTTTTTTAGAATCAAAAGGATGATAACATGGTTTCATGTGATTCTTCTCATTTTTCTGAGAATTTTGTTACCTTGTTTGTAATTTTTGGATAAACGAGCTAATTAGTGTGAAATATACAAGATATGGGAATTAACTAGGAATTTACCTTTTTAGGCCAATCAGATCTTGACACATGTCTATGAAGAGGTGCAACTCTTCATGTAAGTCACTCGATTCTTTGGCAATTTGGGGTCTGAGTTGTGGCTGCTGGTTGGTCCAGCTTGGTCTTTTCTCCTTAATTGAGTTGATCTGGTTCAGGGTTGAGAGAACTGGGTCTGGGCTCTCTCTCCCTCTTTCTATCATGTTTATAGGAGCCACACTCTCTAAAAAAGAGCTGTCACCACATGAGTTCTACTCCAACAAGAAATTAGGGGCTCATCTCCTCGTCTTTGCCTACTTCAACACGTACAACATCTTCAGTGGACTACCTTCTATTTTGTCGTCCTTTCGGCCTCACCACTGGTTACTTCTCGTGGTGGATTGAGGATCTCACCACCACCATCTTCCCTAGTTCCAGAGTAGAAGAGGCATAGTGCCTCCACGCCACCCAAACCTCCTCTGAGAAAGCCCATTAGCACCTAAAGTCCCTCAGGAACTCACGTCGCCACTCTAACCATGTCGAGAAGGTCTCATAGACTACCCCAAGCTTGGTCCTCTTCTCCAGACAAGTGGGGTTTGTAGACGGTCTATCCACCAAGGTTGCTTGTAAAATAACCAACAACAAACTCCCCTACTTCTATTCTACCTTTTTCCTCCCTTGAATTCATCTACTATCCTTCTTACCTCCACGTTCCACCTTCTGCCATGGCCTGTACACTACGAAGGAGAAGTAGTTGTAGGATGAGAGTAGTTCTCTATCTATATACACCCAAAAGAACCACTTGAGGGGTTGATATAAAAGTCTACTTGAGGAGTATAACCTCTCTCGCATGAAAAAAGCACTCCCAAATCGAGTTCACAACAGGGGATCATGGATTAGATGCAGTTTCCACAACTCCATTACCTTGATGTAACTGCAAGGTAGGAGAGGACCTGGGGCCATCCAATCTTCCACATCCAAGGGTTGAAAAGAGGCCATGTAGCCAATATGTGGTTGATTCAAGTTTGGGGCGTGTGACACCTCAATGATCAGCACTTAGGTCCACAAATCATCCAATATACACCATATTTCCCAAATTTTAAAACTCCATAAATCCCTCTAGGATAATCCCATTAACACCAAATTTTAACCATAGCTTTGTTACCCCTCAAGATACATTATACTCAAATTTTGTGACAAAACTATAATATTTAACTTGTCAAATAAATACCTCAAAAGGGCATAAACTTAGGGATCTTAACCACTTTATCCATCTAAATCATATCAAGATGTCATAATCATTATGTTGTGCTAATTGTCAAACTATATTTTTCATCTTTATCAAGCTCTAAGATTAACACATCATGTAACATGTTTCATTCATATGATCATATTTCAATGCTCATAATATTTTACAACATTTACTAGTGGTTTCATCACAAGATTAAACAAAATATCACATTATCATCATTAACAACATATATGATTAACCATTTATGCATTGATTTCTATTAAACCATCTCTAGGTTTCCATCATATCATGTCCATATATCACATATAGAGATTAGATTGCATCCTTACATATATAAAACCATGGTAGTGCTAAACAAACTTATGTAAGTGGCTAATTCAACACATATCAAAACTTTATCTAGTCCAGTTGAGGTTCACTTGACCCATATCATGAGGGTAGTGTAATGCTCAGTCACTTTGAGCTAACTCAACTCTATGAGTATCTCATAACACAACTTTATCTTCCCTTTATTATCCTAGGGTTCTTAGATTACCTCATTGGCACTAGTGATAGCCTTACAAGTCTAGCTACATAAGCACAAACCAAAACATGCTATGACATTCTCTTCATAGGTCTTCCACCCACGAAACATGCTTAGCCAAAACTCTCTTATATACACCCCTAGATTCCTATCTGGGAAACCACTGACTAGGGCATGAGACTTCATAGAAACTAACATAACTACCTCCTCTAGGGTCTTAGGCTCTCTCTCCCTCACCCAGATGGCATACACTCGTATTCATTTTCACTTGCACACATATAATGAGCCTCTATCTATCTCTAGGGTTTGTTCCTCTGAAGGACATCCAGGGTTCAAGATAACTATAGGAGTCATGCATAATCTAACTCAACTTATTCACTAAGGAGTAGTCTAGTTTAGGACATATCACAACAAATATTTCTCAGAATTCTTATATCTTGGAGTTTAGGTTCTCTAACCTTCTCCCAACATGTCTCACTCTCTCTGGAGTTAACCCTAAAACTGGTCCTAACACTAGAGGTCCTCCTTTGTAAAAGAGCTTGAGGCTCATACTGACTCACGACCTTGTCTTAACTTAGCTTATCTTATCTCATAAAATCCTAGTTACTTGCATCATTTAAACTTATATCAAAACCTCAAATTTGAACTTAGATCCTCAAAGACAACATTGATCATCATAACCATCTTATATTATCCTTATATAAGGCTTAAACTTATTTCATCTATTCCATCTATCATATATTCTAATAAGTCTCTAGACATCTAATCTAGAACTACTCTCTCTTCTAGACTGATGTCATCCACTTTCACTTAGGTTACATGACCACCTCCTACTTGTACTTGAGTGGGGACATATTTTTGTAATACATATATATAATTAAATATTATATAGTTTTTCCCCGATAAAATGTGAGTCAGAGAAAACTATCAAGGTTCGATCTGATTCAAATAAAAAACTAAATCCAAAAAATGAGTGCCCCACACATAATAGAGAGTATAGTGTCATGAAAGCTAGTGAAAAGGGTGAGAACATGGTGTAGACTAGTGTAGATATTCTAGACAACAAGCACCATATGTCTGGAGTTTCTCTTCACTTGATGTACATCATTTCCAAATAATTCAATGTCCCATACTGCTGCACTATAAAGAAAGAATGACATCTAAGGACTTGCTATGTGACAAGCCCCATTCGAGACCTAGTTCTCAGACATCTAAGTGTTAACCTAGAGGCTAGGTCAAATCTTGTCTCTACAAGGCAACTAATCTAACCCTAAAGATGATTAAGGTTCAAGGTTCTTAGTTTTGAGTTGCATAATGAGAAAATGTCAGGTATTGGTATTGTTCATGCTCTGATACCACATGTGACGTCCCCGAATTTTCTAAAACTTAATATTATGTGTGACGTCTAAATTGAAACCCTCACCTCAGAGAGAATCCCAATTCAAACTCACACACTCGGATAAGAAGAAGAAAATCAAGTGAGTCAGAAAGAAATAATTAGTAGCACATGCACATGAACAATAATAAAACCATACAACACATGTTCACCATTCAACATATAATTACATAATGATTGTTACAACATTTGACATTGCATATTGAATAGAAAAGTTATACATATACATGTGCTACAACTAAACTACAAGATCTTAAGCTAACAGGTCTACCTATACATCAGCTCGCCACACAACTCACAACTATCTTGGATCTTCAAAATCATAACCACAACCTAAACAAAAGATTACATGTGGTACACGTCAGCACAATATTCAAGAATATTGTATTGAGTATGCCTACATGTCTTTAATATACCTATCATCATATCTTGGAGATACGATAAAACTAGTACTTGGAAGCATAAAACAAATATAATAAAAAGTGTATACTTGCACAAAGATATTCATTAGTAAAAGAGAACACATATTTTAAGCACATTTTCCATTATATTATCCATGCATTGACCACTGAAGGTTGAGTGCATTAAGGCCTTACGATCGTCTACCAAAGAGTTGGATCATTTAATAATGTGATCAGACTACAAAAGTTGCTAGTGTTGGGGTACTTAGTGTAATATCTTTGGAGTTTCCTAAAGGGTGGATGGTGGTTGATGTTGTTGATATGTATGCCTGGAGAGTCAATAATATGATGATTGGAATGTGATATTAGATACCTGATTTGATAATCATAAAGGTAATGTCTTCTATTATGTTTGTCTCAATCATGAGATGATGACACAGATATATTAGATGTCTAAAGAATGATGTTACTCAATGACATATGTCTATAACAATGGGATCATATGTATCATAAGAGTACATACATTCTTTTTATGTCCCTAGTCAAATATTACTATGGAAGCAAAATAGAAAAAAGTAAGTCATAAGACTATAGCATGTGCTGACTGATGATAGATTCTCATTAGACATGATATATGATATCAAGTCAAGCACACATGTACATGTTAGAGAATAGTGTATAAGACAAACCCACCATGAGAGTGGTACATGGATACCATGGAATGATAGTCAGAATCATCTCTCATAGTGATATTGGTGATTATGGTTATTAGACCTAAAGTCACTAGACCGATCACATGTAGTGCATTGCATTTAGACATCATTTAATGTTACCCTGAATAAGGGTTTCCATAAAGGTGATGCTCATGTTCATTGTGGCACGTAGGGAATTGAGTATGAGTGATGTAGATGGGATTTGTCCCTCCTATAGGAGATTGATATACATGCCTCTTCATAAAAGATAATGGGAAATGTATGTTCAAACTCACGTGACTCAATATGTGATATGTGAGCTCACGTTCATCTTAGAGAGTCTGCTCTAGTTCTAGGAACATGGATTGAATGTTGAGAGGATGATGATTCCATGCCTCGAGTTCAATCTAGATATCAGAGATAAAGGAACTATACAATCACGACAACACTGATCATGGATTTTAGGTTGAAGTTGTTCTCCAACTTTCTAAACTACTTGGGAATAAATGAAATGTTTCTAGTAATTGCTTATTGCTTGCGATGCCATAATTTGGTTATGGACATTCACAACTAATGTAATTTGGGACCTATAGGATCACACACATAGGATGCACTTGGAATAGGAGTATGTTCATGAAAGATTTTTAACTTTATTACTAAAAATATTTAGGTATTCAATTAAACAAGTGAGATTTAAAATTGACTAATTTGACTCTGAATTAGCCAGTTCAAGTGTTGAACCAATCAGTTGGAGTGTCAGGTCAATTGGAAACAATGTTGGTTGAATATTTTCCTGAACTGGACATGTTAAACGACCATTTCACATATGAAATGACAATTTTACTTATAAAACAATCGTTCCAATAGGGAAACAACCGTTTCATGATGTGAAATAATCATTTCATGAAGTGAAATGACTAGTTTATCATCTGGATTGTTTGGTTCAATGATTAATTTGATTGGATCAAGGATTGAAGCTGATGTCATGATTTGGCATTGATCAAATAATGAATGCCAATTTGAATCAAAACAAAAAAGTAAATGAACTAATTGATTTAAGAGATAAAGTGACAAGTTCACCTCTGAACTGATCATTTGGACAATGAACCAATCGGTTCACCATTTGTAATTTCTAGAAAATTCATGAATTTCGTCACTTCAAATCCCAGACTGACATGAAACCCTGACCCTAGCCCTTTCTATAAATAGAGGGGTACTAGGTGCTTCCCAGACACAACAATAAGATTTGATAAATATTTTCCTCTCTGGTTGTGGTAACCAATAGAGACCCCGAGCAAGTCCTACTTGATAAAGGAAGGGATAGCAAATGAGAGACAATTGTGAGACAGCTAATCAATCCTAGCATATTGATGTTTGAAGGAACAATTCCTTCTCATTGGCTCTGGTAGCACAACATGGCATTCCCGGTGGTCTGGGTAGAATACTCTAGAGGTGAGGAGTTTTTCCCACTAGGAAAACACCGCCAACCACTATCCATGGTGTTGTACTAGGAGGACATTGTTGAAGACTATTTGAGTGTTGTTGACCGAAGTAGAAGCACATTGCTTCTTGGATAAGAAGCATGATATTGCATCAAGAGTTGTTGCTGGAGTTGCTCCAGGACCAGGTGTAACTCTTGTTACCTTCCTTTCTAGATTCATCATTGTTGATGAGGTCTTTCTGATTAGCGAATTTGGCATTAATTTTTTGTTACCATAACCTAATATGTCACCCCAATTACCCTACAATGGTATTGGAGCCACGTCAATTTACGGTGTATCATGGATTTCAATCGATGCAATCAAATTTAGTTTTATCATTTTATTATGTACGATGCAAATATTTAAAATGATTAATGTGCATATCTGATGAAATACGACATACAACCCCACCCAACATAAATATATATGGTATATATGAAATTAATATGTGTCGTACTAAAAGGTGTTTTAGTGGTGGATGTTAATGTGGTTATGGCCAATAACCCTAGATCTGTGTGTTCATGGTTGTGGTTATTTATTCCTATTTATATCTCAATTTGCATACCGAACTCTCTCCTCCTTTCCAAATATAAATCAATGTTCTTCTTCCTATTTCCCCTTGAATGTAACTCTAGGTTTTCCCTTATACAATGTGATATGAAATAGGTAGTTTTAGTTTATGTTTCATTGTGAGAAGAGTTTTGCACCAGAAAAATTGATTGGTTTAGTTAACGAGTTGGTCAGATGGAGGAACTAGGAAGAAAGAAGATAAGAGGATGAACCAAACAACTGGTGGCCCAACTGATTGGATGGATGAGTCTAGACATTAGTTGAACCTGAGACCAGATGACAATTTCAAGATCCCAACCTAGCGGCTAGGAGGTGAGATGATCAGTTTAAGAGTTGAACTAATCAACCCAGATTGGTTCGAGATGGTTGTTCACCATGAACACGTTGTACATATGATGTGAAACTTAGGTGATAGCAATTCCTTTTTTCTCCAAGGAATTTCATTAGACTGGCCATAACCATCACTCACATATTTCTGATTACATGTTTTTCATTTGTGGTTATATAATGTATATGATACATAAGTATGCAGTGACTGGATATGTATATGTATTTATGTATGTAATCCCTCAATCTAATATTAAGTCTTAGATGTTTACCAAAAGCAACACACGTGGAAATCTTGACAGATCATGTGTGGGCATGCCAAGCTTTGTGTGGTGTCCTTCTTGTGGAATTGTGATGGTACTCATGTGGGTCTGCCAAGAGGGGTGCATTTCCATCGTGTTGGATTTTGGGTCAGACTTAACTAGGTGATCTTAATGAGATTAAGAACCTTGAAGCATGCAAATGACTATGGCTAAGAGTTGTGCATACCATCTATCAAAGAATTTCATAATATGCAATTGGCAAGTAATGCTTACCTCAATAATTGGGTATACCTCAATAATTGGGTATGGGCACAAGCGTTGGTCGAGTAGTAATTCAATTATTTTGGGTCTTGTCTCACTAGGAGATTGTACACTACAATCTTCTTGATTGGTAGTGGGGGCTATCAATTTGAGCAAAATAGTGGTAGTGATCATTAATTAAAGGCCTAATTAATATCAAAAATATTATCAAATAAAATAAAAAAATGTTTTGGCTGAGTTGTAAAATTTATTTTGTAGAATCTAATGGCAAACACAAACACATTATTATTTTGATCAGTCCTTAAGTAGGATAAACTAAACACCAGTGCTAGAGGAGCCCACTCTAAAATATACCTATGGTTGAAATGAAGGATTACATGCTAATGATGTAGCAGATGTCAAAGACCTTATGCTGAGCTATATGAACTGTAAGTTGCATGAAGAACATGATAACATGGACATTCTCGATATGGTAACACATCTTAAGAATAATGTACAAAAAAAAGGTATAATATCACCAAAGAACTGTATGAGTGCAAACTGATAGAGGGAGATCCACTAGAGCCCCATGTGCTAAATATCATTGGGCATGTGGAGAGACTGGCATTTCTTATAGGTCAAGAGTAGGCCATGGATATGATTCCATATACAATAATTGCTTGAATCATATATACAATTTATCAAGTTCTATCACTTGAGTGACATGGCTAAACTGCTGTCAGAATTTGGCATGTTGATTAATGTTGAAGCACAAATGAAGTAGGACAAACCCACAATGATGATCAGGAGACTATAGTCCAAGGACAAAGGCAAGGCTGAGAAGAGTTCTGAGGCTAAGATGAAGTCCAAGTCTTATGCACTCAAGATAAGGAGAAGGGTAAGTGAAAATGGAATTGGTCCTTATCACTTAAAGAAAAAAAGGAAGTGCCACCATTGTCACAAATATGGACATTGGAAAGGAATTGACCTCTATATAGATGATCTCAGGAAGAAGAAGGATATATAGATCTTCACTTCTGAGCCTGAGAAGAAGTAAGATAGAAAGTGTGTGAAGCAAAAGTTCCTATCACTGCACTTGGAATTTCCCATTCATGGGCATTTAATAGAATTCATGAATTACTTTTGAATATTTTATATTAAATGAAAACTCCATGTATCTTTTATGGACAAGAATATTATGAATAAATTGATGTTTCATGGAAATGTCTCACAATTTGTACTCGATAGTTGTAGAGAAAAATGTGTATGACACACATTCTGAATGACTTGATGATTCAAACAATGAATACCTATAACATTGTCATCTTGAGCACATAAATGAGAAATGCATTTCTAGAATCCATTTTGATGTTTATCTAGACTCTTTTGGATATTGAACCAACGAAGACATGCAAGTCTTATTTATTGTGGAATATGACAAAAGAATCTTCACTAGATGAAGTGGGAGAACGACTATTCTATTAGGGCTCCTACATACTGGTGTAGATAAACCTTTTAGAATAAATGTTAAAGGTAGTTACTAGTATCTTATTATATTTATGGATGTTATAAGTAGATATGGTAATTTGTATTTAATGAAATACTAGTATGAATCTCTTGAAGTGTTTAAGGATATCATGAATGAAGTAAGTAACTAACTTGGTAAATGTATTAAGACACTTCAATATGATTGATGTTGAAATATTTTAAACCAAAATTTTGAGGACCTTCTAGAAACTGTGATAGTTTATCACAATGAGCTCCACCTAAAACATAATGATGCAACAAAAATAAGGAATCACACCATGTTAAGTCATGGTGTGATCATCAATAAATATAGTTAATCTTCCAATTTCCTTTACAACACATGCTTTACGCTATAATAATGTATTGTCTAAAATGGTTCAAAAGACACCATATGAGATATGGTATGGGAAGTGTCCTAATATGTCTTTTATAGTGGTTAGGGATAAATGCTTATATAAGAAAAATAGTTTCTTGAAAATCTTTGTTCACAAATCACATGAATGTTATTTTGTTAAAAACTACTTTTAGATTCCCATCCAACAACAAATTCATTGTTGTCAAGATAGTTGTATAACTAAAGAAAATTACATTCCAAAGGAATCAATGGGAGAAAAGTAGAATTTAAAATATTCGAGATAAATAAGAAAACATTGAACCTAAAGGGGTACGATGGGAATAATGAGAATCATAAATTGTTCTGGAATATTAAGATTCCTTATGTAACACAAAACCTCATAAATCTAGTAGAACACACCTTGAGCTTGAAAGTTTGTAATATCTTATAACTCATAAAGGTGGTGAGTTGGTCATAAGATGATGAGACAAAAACCTATCTCAAAGATATTGAGGAACTAGAGTTAGAGAAATGGCTTGATGTCATGAGATCAGAGATGCTAGTGTACAAACCTATAAGAGCATATTGGTTGCATAGAGTTTCAAGAAAGTTCAAGGTTTTGAACATGATGAAATATTTTCTCTAGTTGCCATGGTTAAATGTATTAGTATAATGTTTCCATTACATCTTAATGTGACTATAAGATTTGGTAAAATGGATGTTAAAACTACATTCCTTAACTGAATATTGTACATGATGTGTATGTGACACAACCTAAAGATTTTATAAATCAATTAATGCAAATAAAGTCTATAATCTACATAGGTGAATCTTTGAATTGATGTAAGCATCTTAGAGTTGGAATCTTTAATTTTTCAAGATATCAAGGAGTTTGACTTCAGTCATAATGAAGATGAAATCTATAATAACAAAAGATTAGTGGGAGCATATTTATATTCCACATAATGATGGTGTAACACCTGGGCCCACCAACCAATGCTCTAGTTGAGTTTTGTAACAACCAAAACCATCTACAAGGCTCTAGTAGAGTTTAGGAATGATGAATGGATACACAAACCACAAATAGCCTTAACTATATGCTTTGTCCTCACTCACATGCAAGAATGGATAAACTTCTCGACTAGTCACCCATCCTAGTACTACTCTCAAGTAAGCAAGCTTAACCATACCATAGAGTTCATTAGTGATGGGCTCCCTAAAAATGTGGTACACCTTGGTGATATGAGTAGTCCAATCATTCCTTTTAAGATCATTTTATCCAAGGATTCATATCCTAGGTCGTTACAATCTCTCCTACTTAGACTCTTGACGTACTCGTCAAGGCTCAACTATACGACCTCAAAGTCACTTCTCCATTTCAGTGTAGACCCAGAATGACCCATGGAAACCCAGCTCCCATCCATGGATTCTAGCTCAAGGGTGGCTCCATATGAGCTTAGTGGATAGCCCTTTCCAACTTTCCTAGACTGCATGGCACTAAGACTGGTATGCCACATGCTCATGTGAGCCTAACCTACTAGAGGGGAATTGGCTCGAATATCATTTGTAACACATGGGCCCTTGCCCAAGTCTCTAGTAGAGTTTTAGGAATGATGATTGGCCCCACACACCACCACTATCTTTAACTATGTGCTTTGTCCTCACTCACACTCAAGTTAGGATAAACTTCCAAACTAGTCACCCATCCTAGTACTACTCTTGGTTGAGCATGCTCAATCATAGAGTTATTTAGTAACTGGATCCCTAAAAAGGAGGTGCACCTTGATGATATGAGAAGTCCAATCATTCATTTAAATATTATTTTATCCCAGGCCTCAAATCCTGGGATGTTACAAATGGGGAATAACATCCTTATAATGCATATATTAAACATGGCAAGGAATTTACCTTATCTAAGAAGGGTTTAGGCAAAGCATCCTATATGATAGGAATTTAGATCTATAGAGATAGATTTAGAAAGATTCTTGACCTAAGAAAGAGCACATACATTGGAAAAATGTTGAAGGGGTTTAGCATGCATGACTCAATGAGAGAAAACTTATCCATGTTCCATGGAGTTAGTCTCTCAAGATCCTAGTCTCTCAAGATACTAGTGTCTCATTTCTTAGCATTCACAACTATATCTATGATGTATGTACTCATCCCATTATCTTGTATGTATTGGACGTGACAAGAGAGATATATACTCATCCAGTTATCTTGTATGTATCGGACATAATGACCGAATATCTGTCATATCCCAGTGAAAGTCACTGGAATGCCATAAAGAACATCCTTAAGTATTTGAGAAGCACTAAAAGGATCAGTTCCTTGGTAATGGTAATAAGGAAGAGTTGGGTGTAAAGATTTACACCGATGGAAGCTTTCAAAATGACAAATAAAATTAATTATCACAATTTAAATTTGTTTTGACCTTAAACAAGAATTGTTAGTTGGAAAGTTCTTAGATATAAATAGTTGTTTGATTCTAAAATAGAAGACTAGTACCTTGTTGTATTAAGAACAACAGAGAATATTGTATTGATCTAGAAGTTTAAATAGATGAACTTGTGGGAGGTTCCAACCATTGATGATACAGTGGAAATATTATGATAGTAATGGAGATACATGTTAGGCAAAGAATCTCAGATAGCATACTACATCACTTCCATCTCATACTAGATGTCGTACAAGGAGGAGATGTGAAACTTGTAAAATACCAACTAGAAGCAAATGTTGCTAACCTTCTATAAAATCACTTGTGCAACAGAAACATGATGGGCATGTTAAGATCATTTAGAGTAAGATTCATGAGTGATTGGATCTAAGTGCAAGTGGGAGTCTGTTGGTATGTATCCTAGAGAGACAATCATACGATGATTGGAATGTCACATTAGATACCTGATTTGATAATCATAAAGGTAATTCCATATATTATGTTTGTCTCAATCATGAGATGATGAAACAGACATAGTAGATGTCTAAAGAATGATTTTACTTAATGGCATATGTCTTCAGGTTGACGACCAGAATAATAGATCAAATGTATAATAAGAGTACATACATTCTTGTTATGTCCCTAGTCAGATATTATTGTGGAAGCTTAATTGACAACAATAATACAGAAGACTAGAGTGTGTGTTGACTGATGACAATCTCATTAGTCATTATATATGATATCAAGTCAAGCAAATGGGTACATGTTAGAGAATAGTGTATCTGATTGACCCACTATGAGAGTGATACATGGATACCATGGAATGGTAGTCAAAATCAGCTCTCATAGTGATAGTGGTGATTGTGGTTTTTAGACCTGAAGTCACTAGACTCACCACATGTAATTCATTGCATTTAGACGTCATCCAACTTGACCATTAATAAGGGTTTCCATAAATGTTATGTTGAGGTGCATTGTAACATGTGGGCATTGTGTGTGAGTGATGTAGATGGGATTTGTCCGTCCTATAGGAGATTCATATACAAGAATCTTAATAAGAAAGATTGAGAAATGTATGGACATACTCATGTGACACAATATATGATATGTGATCTCATGTGCATCTCAGATAGTCTGCTCTAGTTAAAGAAACATGGATTGAATGTTGAGAGGATGACGATTCCATGCCTCAAGTTCAATCAGATATCTAAGACAAAGGAACTATCTGATCACAGTAACATTGATCAGGGATTGAAGGTTGAAGTCTTTCTCAAACTTTCCAAACTACTTGGGTATCAATGATGTATTGTTAGATACCGCTCATTTCTTGTGATGTCATAAGTTGGTTATGGAAATTCACTAGCAAAATAATTTGGGACCTATAGAGTTACACACATAGGATTCAGTTGGAATAGGAGTATGTTCATGAATGATGTTTAACTTGATTACTAAAATTTTTTAGGTATTCAATTAAACAACTGAGGTAAATTGACTAACTAGACTCTGAACTGATCAATTCAAGTGTTGAACCAATGAGTCGGAGTGTCAGGTCAATAGGAGACAATGTTGGTTGGATATTTACCTAAACTAGACATGTGAAATGACCAATTATACATATGAAATGATGATTTCACTTATGAAACAATTGTTTCAATAGTGAAATGACCATTTCATGAAGTGAAATGACAAGTTCATCATCAGGTTGTCTAGTTCAATGATCAATTTGATTTGATCAAGGATTGATGTTGATGTCATGATTTTGCATTAGTCAAATATTGAATGCCAGTTCGATTCAAAAAAGGAAAGTACATGAACCGACTGGTTGGATAGTGAATTGATACTTTGTCGCTCATTATTTCTAAAGATTTCATGAATTCTATTCTTCAACTCCCAGATCGACTGGAAACCCTGACCCTAGCCCCTCCTATAAATAGAGGGGTACTTGGGGATTCCTAGACACAACAATAAGCTTTGATAATTGTATCCTATCTGGTTGTGGTAACCAATAGAGATCCCAAGAAAGTCTTACCTAATAAAGGGAGGGATATCAATGGAGAGAAGATTGCAGGAGAGCGAATCAATTCTAGCATATTGATGTTCAAAGGGACAACTCCTTCATGTTGGCTCTGGTAACACAAATTGGAGTTCTCAATGGTCCACGTGGACTTCTCTAGAGGTGAGGAGTTTTTCCCATTGGGAGGACACCGTCAACTATTGTCCATGGTGTTGCACCAGGAGGATGTTGTTGACAACTATTTGAGTGTTGTTGAATGAAGTAGAAGTGGTTTGCTGCTTAGAGAAGAAGCATGCTACTGCATCAAGATTTGTCATTGAACTTGATCCAGGACCAGGTATAACTCTTGTTAACTTCCTTCCTAGTTACATCATTGTTAATGAGATCTTTCTTATCAGGGAATCAAGCTTTAAAAAAAATTGATGCCTTATCTTTCTTCCTAATTTCCCTACAGATGTGAGATGAAATACCCTCATTTCCACCCTCCATTATGACCCTTGGCCCCCAATTTCCCTAAGACCTACTCTAGAAACCTAGACTTGATTAGATATTATTAGGATTTCACCTAAACCCTAGTCCAAAAGAGACTCGCATGGTTGGATAGGGTGTGCAAGGGTGTAGTTCCCCTTCACACACCTTATACCACCCATGGCCAACCAGTATCTTAGGGAGATTCTATATCATTGATCTTGTTGTGTGGTTTACCATGTAAATGAATGAGTATAGTTTGCATGTTATCACTGCCAACCTAGGTTCTAATCACATTCCCCCAGAAGGCCCACACCTCATTAACTTGCTTTAAAACCCTAATTACCTTTATTTCTAGTTCGTTTTTTCTTAGTTAATTGCTCTACTTGCTTATTAGTTAATTGTCTTTTTCTTGGTAGTTAGGTCATGCTAGTGTAGTCAGTGCCCCTTTGTGCTTGCTTTATCTAGTTAGTGTTAATTTGTATCTTTTCTTGCCCAACTTGATAATTACTAGTCTAGTTAGTCTCCTACCTAGTCTAACTAGTTGTCGTCTCAAGGTTGTTAATTTTGGTTGTGTTACTAGTTTAATGTAGTGATAGATATTGCTTTCTTTCTCTAGTGTAACTTGCCTCCTTTTATACTTAGTTGCTTTTATTGGTAGTTTGAATTAACTTGTCTAGGGTTGACTTAGGTTTTGTTTGTTGCTCCATTTCATTGCTTTCTTGATCCATTGGAGTACAAAATCCACTTCAAACCCTTAACTCCTCATTCAAAACCTAGCTCGAACTAACCCAACTCTATTGTCCCTCTCTCTCTCTTGAGTTCAACCTTGACTTGTCATATCTCCTATACTACTCCTGAGCCTGTGCGCTTGTGGATTTTTTTAAGAGTGTGTCTAGCGGGTTCTTATAAATTTGAAAGACCCTACTGTGTGTGCCTAAGGTGTATCTGACCAAAACTCAATTGGTTTGGGTGTACCTCTGTCATACACGTCATAGATGATGTGATGATGCTCTAACTTTCTTGATGTTAAGTCCATTGATCTGGATTAGCTCCACCTCTCCAATGTGTCAACAATTACACAACTAAAGAAACCATAAGTTCCCTAAAATAGAAACTAGGAGTAGCACCAAGATTGCAGGACTGTGTTCTTCAGATGCACTTAATCCCTCCCCCACCCTTTGTGACATGTTTCCATTTTCTAAGAGCCACTAACACCTTCAGCTACCTCACTGCTACCAGCCTAAATCCATGTAATTCCATGGCATCATTGTGACTGTTAAACCATGAAGCATAGACATGCTCCTGACTTTGCTATCGGACATGAAATGCATCAAGATACCATTGCCAAGTTCGTGTGAGCCATAAACTCCTCCTCCAACCTCCTCTCACTTAGGGATGGCAATGGTGTTGTGGAAAAACCATATTCATGGAAAACTACACAAGATTTTACAGTACATAATCACACCAAATGGTTGTGGTACATATCTTGTTTTTTATTTTTAAAATCGATGTGGTGTGGTGTGGTGTGGTTATGGTTCTAGATAATATAATCATGGATAAAACTACATCATGGTTAATTGCTTTTTAATATGCACAAATATGTAGATCAATTTTAAATATACATGGTTACGTAGAATAATCACATTGGATATTATTGTACTCACAATATGACTAGATCTCTATTTCTAAATATATTTAATTTATAAGTAAGTGGGAACTTTCATTTTTTAAATTAATGCACACGTAGATTTTCTTCTTTGTATAATTACTAAATGCATGCACCCAAAAATATTACCATTCATAATTTACTTCTATATATTTTCAACTTCATATATCTATATATAGTTTCACAAAATTATATAGTCATTTGTACGATGGTGATAGAGAGTTTTCATCATTGGAAGAATCATCTAATGTATTCTGCTCAAATTTATTGACTGTTTTCATGTCAATATTGAATAGAAATGTGCAACAATTAGAATATAAGAGAGAGATAATTCAGGTAAAATTTTAGTTTATTACTATAGGTAACATAGTATGTGTTGACTGAGAGATTTCATTATAAACAGAGATAAAATCAATAAAAGACAAATAATTAAAGGTGAAAAGAACAAGGAAAGACATAACAGAGGGAAAGAGAGAGTCAAGAATAGCTAAATACATCAATTAATACTAGTCATCTTTCTCCATAATTTATTCAAATATTTTACCGTCCTATTCTACCAATAGTTTTCATTTCCCCCACATCTCTTAAATGATATTCCATCACAATTTAATTATCAATATTATGTTTATATTTCTCTCATTACAAACAAATAATACAGAGGAAGAAACATAGCTTTAATACTTGAAATGGAGAGTATGGATTAATAGGGAATAGAGAGTTGAGGAGTCATTTAAATAGGGTAATGTCATTTGATAAAAAAAGAATGTATATTAGTGAGGATGACGCTTGATACATTTTAGAAAACGATAATGTATGGACTTTGAATGGGAAAATACATGTGTAGTTGGAAAAGATTATTTTATGTTTACTAATTTTAACAAAAAAAGATAGAACATTTGTTTTGATGAACAAAAAGTTTGGTGTTTTTGATGTTACATGAATAGGACATTGTTTTTTCATATTTATGTGATGTTATTTTTATTTATTTGTGTATAAATGCTTCATAAAATTTATGTTTAATGCTGCTACGGGTAATAATTATTGATGTGGTGTATAGTGTTGTGGTGTGGTGTGGTGCATTGTAGTTAACCACAAATTTTTAGCCGTGTGGATATGGTTTCTCATATCAAACACCACCATGGATATGGTGTCTGATTTTTAACGGTGGTACGGTTATGGTTTTGGCATAAACCGCATCATATCTTCACCACTTCCATCCCTACTCTCACCTCACTAAATCTAGAAGAGCTAACCCCGACACCCTCTTGACCACATCATGAGAAATTTTCATCTCCTTTGACTACTGAAAACATAAACCTACATACTCCATGGAATCCATTCCTTAAAGAAAACCACCCCAATGATCTTAAACCTCAACGTATATTCACCCTTAACCTCGATCATGGTGATTGATCATGAAGTGGAGCATGGAAGATCAATTCTAAACCATGACTTGTAAGTGACTTCCTCCTTTCTATATTTCAAGTTTTGCAATCTAGTTCTTAGAACAAATAACATGTGTTGATGTGGTTAACATGATAACCAACGTTAATAATCATAATCCTATTAAGTAGTAACACATGTTGGTCAATATATTCCATCCTATTAATATATGCATACATCTATAGATATGAACATCCCTATATGTTACCATTTTTATATGAGATCAACAATTTTGTTTATATATCAAATATGTCAAAAATAGTTTAGCTTGTAATCAAGTTTCATGATAGTAAATTTGTTCATGATAATGATAAATATCTTGATCAACTACCCTAATAATCATCGTGTTGTTACATATAATAGAATGGAAGTCCTATTAATTGATATGTTTGTAATTTGTCATTTAAAGAATTATCTATAACACATATATTATATGTAAAAATAAATAAGGAAGAGAACATGTTAGGTGTAATAATGGGCATGATAATAATCTAACTACTTGATACATCATGTTAGTGTTGTCATATATGAATTGGAAACCCTAGACTCACACGTCTATTTTATGATACTAGGAAGTATTTTATCTATGGTTCCCATATATGAATCAAAGGGTATAAAGGAGAAAGAATATGTACTAAATTATACTTGGACATCTATATAAGTGGATGCTTTTATAATTTGAAAAAAAATACATTTGAAGATATGTGAGTTGAGACATATGTGAATATAATTGAGATTATATAACCACATGGAATATACTACTATATATTCACATATGAAGATCTGAGTATAAGTATATGACTAATATACATAAATTTATGTCGTACAAAACCCTGGGTATTCCTCATAAGAGTATTTTGATAAATAATATCTAATCCCGTCCATTATCAAATAAATGGGAAATTCTGAGATCTGAATGCCCTGACTCCACATTAGGTAACCAGTGGTGGGTTTTGATGTACTTTTTTTATGGTTTAGCAATTGTTAATTAATTTTTTATAGAACATTTTTAGGTTGAAAAGGAGTACCTATGAAATTGACCCCTAGAGATATGGTTAGTTGTGAAGATCTGGAATGTGCAAGTCTGTACTTTTGGCAATCCTTGAATATTATCTCTTTTCTTACTAAAATTGAATTTCCATGTTCTCTAAATTGAAGTAATCAAAATTTTGTGAATCTTAGTCTTCCTATTATACTGGGTCCTTCAACCCATCTTGTTCTGTCATTTAAATATTTTATGTTATTGATGACTGGAATGAAAATATTACCACCCTATTATGTGTGCTAAATGTTTTGACCAAAATGTATGAAGTAAGTACTTATGTACAACCGTACATATACAGGTTGTGCACATTGTTGGTAAATATGCCCATAGATCTAGTCATACGCTGATTGTAATGTCAAACTTTGTAAATGACTTGATTAATATTAAAGGCAATTTTCGTCTATATGTTTGTTCAATTATGAGATGTTGATATAACGTGATATATTTATAGAGAGTGATATTACTCAATGACATATATCTTCAGGTTTAGGACTTGAACAATGAGATCATACATATTATAAGAGTATGTACATTCTTGTTATGTCCCTAGTCAGATATTATTGCGGAACCTTATAGACAAAAACAATACATAAGACTAGAGTGTGTCTTGGTTGTTGACAGAATGTCATTAGTCATGAGATATGATATTAAACCAAGCACATAGTCACTTCTATCATCACATGTTGTTCAATGTATTTTAACATTATCTGTCGTGATCTTGAATAAGGTTTGTGATCAAGGTGATGCTTGGATGCATTGCAAGACATGGGGATTGACTGTGAATGATGTACATGGGATTTTTCCTTCCTACTAGAATTGATATCCTAGTCACTTGATAAGTGAGTCTGATAAAATGTATGGCTATACTCATATGAGTCGATATATGATATTGAGCTCATATGCATATCTGCAATATACTCTAGTTCAAGGAGCATAGATTGAATGACTAATAAGATGGTGATTCCATGCCTTGAGTTCAATATGTAAAGCAATTAGCTAAGAATTAGCAAAGGCAATTAACTACACTAGATGCTTACCATTGCATGACTAAGAAGCATAGATCCAGATTGAGGGTGATTCCCTAGATCTCCACAGGGTGTTTCCCAGGTGACCTAGATCTCCACAGGGTGACCTAGATCTCCACAGGGCGATTCCCTGGCGGCGCCGTCGCCAACATCTCGACTAGGCATCCCGCCTACCGAGATCCACCCCCAATCGGCTTAGGGCCCTGGGACCAACGGCTTTTTATCATTGGTAATCATGATTCGCTGGTGAGATGTTGCCCTCCCCGTTTACGAGACAGCTTACAAGACAGAGCGTGCAGGCCATGAAGGCGCATCAAGCTGTGCATGAGAGAAGAGAAGGTTTTGTGGCTCTGTCTACTCCTACTGACTCCATCATCCAGGACATCAGGAACGTCCTAAGATCGCCCAGTCCAGAGATCAGCCAGCAGTCACCCGATGTTCCAACAAGACGTGTATCCGAGACTGGTAAGGAGGTGCACAAAGATCACATCGTCGTCATTGTTATAAACCCTACAGATAAAGAAGATGCGATGATGATCCCGTCGAGTTTTTCGAAGGAAGAACATAACCATGCTAGGATAGAGGGGGCAGTAGGCCTCGCTGAGTCCTCTGCTCAAATAGTGGAGAAGGCTGTTTCGCCAGCGGGAATCCCTATCTAGGCACAGACTAATGAGACACATGTAAACGATGAGGGAGGACATAGACCAGGGGGTTTTGTCAAAGATTTGATTAATTCCAAGATAGCACATAGTAGTGATACAGTGCAGAGACAGATCTCTCAGACAGCAACCATGGATCGAGATACTAGAAATTCTACTCGTGGTCCGTGGGAGTTTGGAGTGCCTAAGGACACCTGTTACCGGTGTCTGGGAAAGGGACATTGGCAGTCCCAGTGTCGAAGTACCATTGTCTACTACAAATGCAGAAGACAGGGACATATTGCTAGAAGATGTTCTTTCAAACCTAGACCCCACCCTCCCAACATCTTCTCCATGGATGAGTTCCCGGTGATGAAGGGAGGAGTTTCGTCCCGTGGTGGCCCGCAACATGTTCCTAAGAGGATTGCGGTCAATCTGGGACCAGATACAGAAGAAAGAAAGAGTAGAGCGATGGCTCTTGGTCATGCGGTGGAGGTGTCTTGGCCGGATCACATCCCATGGGAGGAACTTTGCTCAGTGTTGAAGAAGAAGTGGTCGCACGCGATGGACATCTATCGTCATGCTAGAAGCAAGGAAGTGGCCTTCTTTGTGACTAAGGAGGAAGCGATGGAAGCATGCAAGGAAGGTTTTTTTCAGATTCGAGGTAGAAACATAACCCTTAAATCTCTGGAGGATGGCGAGATATGCTCTAGAAAGGAAGCACTATGGTTCTGGATAGCTGACCTACCCATTGTGTGTAGAGACGATGACGCCATTGACAATATTGTTAACAGTTTTGGGAGGTTGGTTCTTGTATCGGACTGGATGAGGAACCAAGATGACATCTCTGGTATCTTAGTCCTTGTAGAAGCTTTTAACGAGGATGTGCCTCAATATGTTGCACTGACTTACGGAGAATGTAGATCAGACGTGTTGTTACAGATAGTCGCCAGAGGGAGACCTAGATTGAGCCTGTTTTCAAGAATTGAGATTGGTGAGGACTTAGGCATTCCCATGGAGGTGTTCTCTATCCATAGAACTACCTATGTTAATGATGCACAGCAACCGAACAAACTAGTGGAGATAGAAGCGTCGACGGTCCTTGAGAGGAATGATGAGCAACCTTTGCATGCAGGTGCAGTTGATTTTGATAATGGTAGACAGCCGCAGGTTTCAAGTCAACACAACAAAATTGTGCTTGATGGTAATGGCAACAAGAAACACCTACAGCTGAGTAGTATACAAGATTTCATCTACATTGGCGATGAGGGTTATAGACCTAGAATTAGAGGCAGCAGAAGTAGACATTTTACTCAAAGACACTGTGAGGAGAGCATTTCCTATTAGTATGACAACTGAGCAGATGGACATTGAAGACACGGACATAGAAGAAGACTTTCTAAAGGTGAGATTCCATTCTCGGATGATGAGTGGGAGGATAGAGGAAGGGGAGGATGCTGAATGGGAGGGTTGCAGTGAGTGATCTTAGATCCAACCTTATGGACTCTAAAATCCTCTTCTAGAACATTATAAGTGCGGCGAATAATAGAACAAGAAAGGTTCTAGGCAGACTTTGTAGAAGACATTCTCCGAAGATAGTTTGCATTGCTGAACCATTCCTACACGCTATAGTTGCGGAGGAAATGCTCGACATCGTTCGGTTAGACTGGACGGCCAGTAACGAGGTGGAAGGAGGCAAGCTATGGATTTATGCGGACAAGGCGATCAACCCATCAGTAGTTCGAATGCATAGACAACACATAATGCTTAAACTAAGTGTGGAATCTAACAATGAGATCTTTGTTACAATGATCTATGCGAGTTGTAAATAGGCTAATAGAAGGAATCTCTGGGAGGATGTCATTGATCTTTCTACCATGATTGGGGATGCATGCTGGCAGATCACTGGGGACTTTAACATAATTAGGGACAATGTGGAGAAGAGGGGAGGTCTTGACAGAAGCTTTCAAGAGGTTATGGAGTTTAACTCATTCATTCATGATGTGAATATGAGAGAGGCCCCTTATGAGGGAAGCAAATACACTTGGGTTAATAAACAATACGGTACTCCTACCATCTGGGAAAGATTGGACAGAATCCTCCTTAACGAAGCCTGGTGTGTGAAGAAAACTTATGCGAAAGCCTTCCACCTTACCCGTTACAGGGTTTCGGACCACTGTCCAATCCTCTATCAGCCTGGGACCATGACAAAATTCAATGGCAGAAGAACTTTCTTAGACATGGCTAAAAAATGAGGAATGTCGTAATCTTATCAATGGGATCTGGGATGAGGTTTCGTTGGGGAACCCGTCTGAGATCTTCTACTATAAGATCAAGATGGTTAGGAAGGCCCTTAAGATTTGGAGCAAGCGAACTTTTGGGGACATTGATCAGAGAAAGAAGGATTTGGAGGATGTTGTCTATACTACCCAAATAGCCTTCGATGACAATCCTTCGATGGAGAATGAAACAAACCTCAGAACGGCGAAATATGAGCTACAAGAGATCCTTGATACTGAAGAAAGCACCTGGAGAGAAAAATCTAGAATAAGCTGGCTAAACGATGGAGAAAGGAACACAAGATTTTATCATGCAATCGTCAAGGCCAAGAGAAAACACAATAGTGTCAGCTACCTGCTGCTTGATGACGGATCGAGACTGGAGGACCCGAGTGAAATTGCAAACTTTGCTGCTGAGCACTTCAGTAGTTTCTATAAGGATAGTTCTATCTATGATGAAGTTGTCTTTGCTGAGATGTTGCAGTCTATTCCTGAGAAGGTGTCTATGGATGACAACAGCTCCCTCATTGTGGTTCCTATGGAGGATGAGGTGTGTCTTGCTCTGAAATAGATGGATATGCATATTGCCCCAGGTCCGGATGGATTTACTGTCCCCTTTTACATTGCCATATGGGAAACAATTAAGAAGGACTTCATGAAGGTGACCGAGATGTTCTTCAGAGGCCTCAACTGTCACCGAAGTTTATTCTGCTGTAGAATCCTACTCATTCCCAAGGTTGAGAATCCTACAAAGATAGAGAAAGACTTATGTCCTATATCCATTGAAAATGTTGCACTGAGAATCCTAGCTAGAGTCGTCAGTAATAGAATGGCGCAGCTGATGCCTTCCATTATTTCTGAAGAACTGGCGGCGTTCATCCATGGCAGGGAGATCACACACCACATCAGGATGGCCAAGGAGTTGATGCACAACATTCATCAAGGTGGCAAGCAACCAAATGTGATGATAAAGTTAGACATGTTGAAGGCGTTTGATAGAATTGAAAGGATCATCCTCAAGAAGATCATGAGACGTTTTGGCTTCTCAGAGGAATTCTGTATGTTGTTCTTAAGTTTCTTCTCGAAAACATGGGCTACGGTCTCGATTGGGGGTGAGTCTGTTGGTTTCTTTCCCATGTCCAGAGGCATTATGCAAGGGAATGCAATTTTGCCATTCATGCTTATTGTCTTTGAGGAGCTCCTCAGTAGATATATTCACCACATTGATCACATTCACAAGCTAGAGAGATACCAGACCAGAGGAAACGGGTCTGCTCCCTTATTCCTTCTATATGCGGATGATGTTGTGTTGTTCCTGAATGTGCAGCCGGACTCCTTGCAGTGAGTACAGTAGGTTCTGAAGTTTTATGAAGCAGCCTCAGCACAGAGGATCAATCGTACCAAATCCATTTTTACGGTGGGCAGCAAGAGCGATGAGACTATCTCAAACATTGCGAATATTCTTGAAATTGACACCACTGTGGATTCTTTTCCTTATCTGGGAGTAACCATTAGAGTGGGTAGATATACTCTTAATGATTTCGAGTTCTTGTTTCAGAAGATCAAGCAGAAGATGGCCTCTTGGAGATCTCGGCTCCTTTCCTTTACTGGCCGGAGGATGCTTACAGCTCACGTCCTTTCGTCGTCGATAGTCCACACTACATCTGCCATCAAAATTCCTTGTGGTGTTTTTGATCGTATTGATGCCATTCTTGCTCGTTTTCTTTTGGCAGACCGTGAGAATCACCATCGTAAGGTGTGGGTATGCTGGAACAAGGTAGCAAAGCCTATGGAAGGTGGTGATCTGGACCTTTTTAATACAAGAATCATTGACAAAGCTTTCGTGGCTAAGGCGTGCTGGGAGGTGTTACCCAGAGACACGATCTGGGCAAGATTCTATAGAGCAAAATACTCAAGTAGGGCGTTCAGTAGATTTGCGATCTACCCATATAATGTAAGATACAGAGACTCGACGTCTCCTTACTGGAAACAATTATGGAATATGTTCCCTATTATTATTCCTAAGTGCAGATGGCGTATTGGGAAGGGTCTAATCGTTTTTTGGGACTCCTTATGGTGCGACGAGAGGTTTTTCGATCATGCTCTACACACTAGTGATCGAAACCACCCATTCCTAGTTTGTGATTTTTGGCTCCCCAATGAAGGATGGGACTGGATGACCTTGAGGTAGATAATCGATGAAGATGGCATCCAACTGATTGAGAAGGCAGATCAGTAGATCTTGGAAGATGAGGACCATCTTATATGGAGTCCGGAGTGGACGGGTTTGTTCTCAATCAGATCTGTGAAGAAGATGCTGACTATGAATCACAGTGATGCTCCCTCTGACGCTCAGAAGATTTGGTACTTAGATGCGCCTAAGACCTGCTCGCTTATTTGGAAGATCATCAATCATGTGATCCCGACTGACGACAACATATCTAGATGCCAAATGGCTATGGCATCTAAATATGAGTGCTGCGAGGAGCCTGTTGTAGAAGACACAGACCATTTGATTTTCCATGGTCAACTAGCAGTAGGTTTCTGGAACAGATTTGCTCTCATTACCGATAGAGCGTGGCCATATAACAGAGCGGATTTGTTGGAATTTTTCTCAAATGGGAGATCAAAAATTGTCATGGTATGGATTACAACATGCCTTGCGATGCTCATTCCGTTCTATATCTGGAGATGGAGATGTCGAGCTCGATACGATGGATGTAAAGCACCTATTGACAGAGATATGAACTGCATGACAGTGCAGATCAACTCCATGATGAAGAAGCAGTGGTTCTGTTTCCTTGCGAAGCCAGAAGATCATAGTCATATTAACAATTACGGCATTGAAGATCCCAATTATGATCTTATAGAAGTGAATCTACTGAAGTGGACAATCCCTGATATTAATTCCCTAAAGATGAATGTGATGATTGGTAGAAGCAAAGATCCTAATGGTTGTAACAGGTGGTGGATGGCTAGTATCATTAGGAACCATCGTGCAGTTGTTTGTCAGATTGCTAGAGCATGGTTGACAGTGGAGGACCATGCTACTGCGTTTTTTCAAGCTTGTGCTGTGGGGATGAAACTCGCGGAGAACCAATTATTGAGGATTTCAGTTGTGGAGATTGATGATGATAGTACCTACCAAATTTTATGGGGCACAACTAACATTCCCTGGAGGCTGTCTCGAGTTGTCAAGGAGTTGAGAAGCATCATGGAGGAAGAAGGCATTATGGGATCGCTCGTTCACAGGGCCATTAACTCTATTCCCAGGGAGATTGGTAAGTGGGGTATTAATAGCCATGAGCCGATTGTGATATCTGATACTAGAAGATCGCCTCCTAGGATCCGAGGTATGGTTATCCTTGAGAAGAACCACACTCCATATGTGGTGATGCAGTTCAAACACCCTTGAAGGTCTCTCTTTAGGCTAGGGAGATTCTTTGGGTCTATTTTGAGGGGTGTTTGTGTGCTCTTAGGTGAAACATGTTATGTGCTTGTGTTTGTGTGTTGTTTTGGCTTGTGGGGTGGATAGACCTGCTTTTTTTAGCAGGAGTTGTATTTGAGTTTTTTATGCTCACACGAGGAGGGTGAGATGAATAGATAACCTCCTGGCTTAACCAAAAAAAAGAGAGTTCAATATGTATATCTAAGACTAAGCAATTATATAATCACATCAATACTAATCATGGATCTAGATTGTAGTTGTTATCCAACTTTCCAATTACCTATGTATCAATGATGTATTTATAAATACCACTCATTGCTTGTGATTATAAGTTAGTTATGGACATTCACTGCCAATGTAATTTGGGACGTATATGGTCACACACATAGGATAAACCTGGAATAGGAGTTTACTCATGAATAAGGATTAAATTTGTTGCTAAAGTGTTTAGGTAATCAAATTAAATAATACAGGAAAATGTTTCACTACTACATAAATAGCATTCAGTGTCGCTTTTCTGGGCGTCGGTTGTTTACGGAAACCGACGCCTATACTATTAGACGTCGGTTATTTATACAAACCGACGTCTATATTTGAAGACCAGCCAGACACGAGTACCGCTTTATATTCAGCGTCGGCTGTTTATAAAAAACCGACGCCTAAAATCACCCGCGAAATCCAAATTTCGAGCAAAAACATTTTAGGTCATCTTTAGCGTCGGTTTTATAGGTATTCACCGACGCCTATTTAAAATGAAAATTTGCGCGAAAATGTCCCACTTTCAGCATCGGTTGTGCCAGATAACCGATGCTGATTATGGTTCCCGCCAAAAAAATTAGGGTAAAGGTTTTCTAAACGGGCGTCGGTTTTTTACAGACAACCGACGCTAAAGCGTTAGAGGCGTCGGTTTTCTAAATAACCGATGCTGATTACCAAATTAATAGACCTGATCACCCAGCTCTTCCCCCTTTCTTCCTGTTTCATCCTGCTGCTCGCCGCTCGCTCTCTGCCCGACGACTCCAGCTGCTGCTCTCTGCCGCTCGCTCTCCGCTGCTGCTCTCCGCCTCTCGCTCTCCGCCGCTGCTCTCCACCGACGTCTCTGCCACTACTGCCACTGCTCAACGCTGCTGCCAGAGAACTGCCTCTCTGCCGCCGCATCTCCCCCTGATGACCCCCGCGTCTCCGCCGCTGCTGCCACTGCCCTACGCCGCTGCCGCCTCCACTGCCTACACCGCCGCCTCCACTGCTCAACGTCGCCGCCTCCACTGCTCTTCTTCCTTAACGGAGCTCGCTACCGACAGAGCTACTCCTCTTCTTCCTCCACGAGCTCGCTACTTACAGGTTCGATTTTACTCTGTTATAGGATCCTTCAATGTGTGTTCTTTATAAGGTCAGATTGGTTTATGAGTTGTTGGTCAATCATTTGGTTATGAGTTTTTATACCTAGTTACACAGCTCATTTTTGCTTCAATCATATTCAACATGTTGTTGTTTTTTATTGCAATTTGGTTCATTTTGTCATTTATATTTGCTTGTAATTTTTCAAAGGAGTACGGTTTGTACAATAAATCCTAGTAGATTTGGATTTGGTTCTGATTCTAATTCTGATTTTTGCTTTGACCTTGCCCTGAAAGTTGTTCATGTTCTTCTGATAAGTTGTATTGTGGGTGAACCTAGATGACCGACCTCAAAGATGGACCTTCAACTCAAATTTGTTCATGTTCTTCAACTCAAATTTCACAATGTTAATCCTGGGACAAATGACCAACTTCCTTGTTCATTGGCTCATATGGTAGCCAAGGACTGCAAAGATGGGATAGGTGGTACACATTTATTATATATAAGAATGACATCAAATGTATTTGTTGGCCTAGAAACCCATCCAAGATTGACTCATTAGGAGTAAATCTTGGATAGTCCCCAGTTTGGGACTGTTCTTGAACACCTAATCTCACTTAGGATGTAAGTGTATAATGTGTATTGGGTTTTCAAGAAAATTTCGGCAGCATTTCCCCGTTTGTTCTCTAAGTACATATGTACTTAGAGAACAACGGGGAAATGCTGCCGAAATTTTCTTGAAAACCAAATACTCATTATACACTTACTAGTGAGATTAGGTGTTCAAGGATGGGATAGGTGGTACACATTTATTATATATAAGAATGACATCACATTATACGCTTAGGATGTAAGTGTATACCCTAATCTTTTCCTAATATATACTTGTTTCCTAATATATACTTGTTTTCTCTGATCATAGAATGGATAGATCATGGATGTCCATTCGTAATCGTTGCACCCCAGAGTTTATATCTGGTCTTGATCAGTTTATTAGATTTGCCGAGGAACATAGGAAAAAACCTACAGATAGGTTCTACTGTCCATGTAGGCATTGCGGTAACAACTTGGAAGTCAACACTGGTGAGGAAATCAAAAGTCATGTCATGTGCAACGGGATTGTACAAGGCTATACAGAATGGCACTGGCATGGAGAGATTTCAAAATCGAAACCAGTAGATGTCGATAGCAGTGCTTGGGTGGAAGAAGAAATTGCCTCTGATGACGTAAATGTGAACGAACCAGTTCCAGCAGACATCGTTGATGCGATGCTGGATAGTTGTAGGGTAGAGCACACCGATCCACCTCCTATCTTTACAAACATTGTGCATGATGCTGAGATACCGTTATACACAGGTTGTGCTAAGTTTACGAAGCTTAGCGCTGTGTTGAGATTGTATAAGTTGAAAGCTAACAATAGATGGAGCGACAAAAGCTTCACTTCATTGTTGACTTTGTTGAAAGAAATGCTTCCTGAAGGAAACGAGCTTCCAATCTCAACATACCAGGTAAAGAAAATGTTGTGCCCAATGGGAATGGAGGCCAAGAAGATACACGCATGCCCGAATGATTGTGTATTATTTCAAAAGGACTGTGTAGATTTGAAAGATTGTCCAAAATGTGGTGCGTCACGGTATAAATTGACGACTTCGGGGGAGTCCAAAACTGGTTCTCCTGCCAAGGTGTTGTGGTATCTACCTATAATATCACGGTTTCAACGCTTGTTTGCAAATCCGAAAGATGCGAAGAATTTGAGGTGGCATGCAGATGTTAAGAAAAATAATGATGGGATCCTACGACATGCGTCTGATTCCCCACAGTGGAAGAAGATTGATCTATTGTACCCTAAATTTGGTGAAGAAGATAGGAATCTAAGACTTGGGCTTTGTACAGATGGGATGAATCCGTACGGGACATTGAGCAGCCAACATAGCACTTAGCCAGTCATGCTTGTTATATACAATCTTCCTCCCTGGATGTGTATGAAAAATAAGTACGTTATGTTGTCATTGTTGATATCGGGCCCTAAACAACCCGGAAATGATATCGATGTTTATCTTGAACCTTTGATTGATGACTTAAAGAAACTTTGGGTTGAAGGTGTGATGACCTATGATGCTTCAGCAAGAGAGACATTTCGTTTGCACGCTATGTTGTTTTGCACTATTAATGACTTTCCAACATATGGGAATTTGTCTGGATATAGTGTCAAAGGAGCTAAAGTGTGTCCTATATGTGAAGAAAACACTGATTCAATAAGACTAAAACATGGTGGCAGGACTGTATATCTTGGTCATCGAAGGTTTCTTTCAAAATTCCATCCGTATCGTAGGAAGCGCAAAGCATTCAATGGATGGAATGATGAACGAAGTGCACCTAAACCTATACCAGGGGATGTTGTTTATGAAAGAGTAAAAGACATTGTCAATGAATTTGGTAAGAAATCACAATGTAGTATGGCCACACCGAGTGACAATTCTTCATTCAAGAAGAAGTCAATATTTTGGGATCTTCCTTATTGGAGTTCTTTGACAATGAAGGATTGTTAATTGAAAAAAGATCACAATTTTAGAGACATGTATGTTTATACAAATGCTAAATGTTTGTCTTTTTCTAGTTAATACAAATGCTAAATGTTTGTCTTTTTCTAGTTAATACAAATGCTAAATTTTTGCCTTTTTCTAGTTAATACAAATGCTAAATGTTTGCCTTTTTAATGACATTTTCATATGGCTGACCATGATGAGCATGATGTCCATGATGAGCATGAAGTCCATGATGAGCATGTTGTCCATGACGAGCATGGCGAGGATACTAATGTAAGTTCTAAAAACATATCCTGTATTTCTATACAATTCATTATCTTCTAGTTATGTCATATATCCTATATTTCTATATTGGGCTAATTTAGTGTGTTTATTTTTGTCAAATTTTAGGTTGATGATGAACCTGTACCCACTGAAGCACTGGAGCAACTTGATGTGCAGCACCAAAAAGTTAACAAGAAAAGGGGCATCACTCTGTTGAAGAAGTTATTAGCGCTAAGTGGTAGTGGATCCAAATTGGTGGTGGAGTTTGATAATGGAGGAAATCCAATTGGAGTGAACCGCAATAATTTTGTAAACTATCTTGGGTGTACCACTCGGAGTCATTGCGGTGTTAAGTATGATAATTGGCATAAAGTTCCTGAAGGGAAAAAAGACTTGATATGGAAGGATTTATGCGTGAGTTATTATTATTTGCAATTCTATTTTGTACATTACAAATTCTATTATTTGCAATTCTATTTTGGATACTAGTTAATAACATTTTGTTTTTACAGAATATGTTTGCATTGGATGAGAAGTTGCATCGTAAAAGTGTGATGCAACGCGCTGGGAAGATGCTTAGGAATTATAGGACAAATCTGAATAGAGAATACATAAAAGAGGGTGATAAGAAGAAGAAGTCAGCCCTTGAACAATGGAACTTCTTGGACAAAGAAGATTGGGACAATTTTGTTGCTTCAAGAAAATCTGAAGAATTCAAGGTATTAGGCGTCACTCCCAATTTAATTAATATACATTGTATTCACCTATTCAAGATTAACATTTAGTGCTACTAACCAAATCATTATTGTGCATACTAACTAGGCCCTCAGTGACGCACAAAAAGCAAGGCGTGCACTGAATGTGCATGACCACACTATGGGTCCAAAAGGCTATGCAAGTGTTTGCCAAAGACTACAGGCGGAGTCTGCGGCTACTCAGCAGTCTGCTCAGGAGTCTGCTCCTACTCAGGAGTCTGCCACACCCATGCCTCGCCATGATATCTGGATAGCTGGCAGGCAAAACAAGAAGGGTGAAATAAAGAAGCCTGTAACTGCTGAGGCGGCTGCAAAAATGGTAAAATACAACTCTTAGAGAAATCGTTTGAATATTGATTATTTGTGGTGTTAACTTACCAATTTATGTTTATGGTGATTAGCGGGAGCTGCACGAGCAGAGGCAACAAGGCACATTCATCCCTCAGGGCACAAGGGATGAATTGACAGTTGCTCTGGGTAACCCAGAGCATCCTGGACGTGTTAGAGGTGCCGACGCTGGTGTTGGCATCAAAGCATTCTTTGGGCCATCCCAACGCAAACCCAGAGCGGGACTTTCTCAAGAAGAGGTAACCTATTCTTTTTTTAGAATGTTACTGCAAAAAGAAATTCATTAATAAGAAGTTAATGTTTCTTTTATCCATGTATAGGAGAATAAGAGAGTTGAGGATTTAGTTTCTAAGAAGGTCAAGGAAGAGTTTCTGCGGTGGCAGGCATCTCAGGCTTCCAATACGCCTATGGCGACCCACTCTTCTCCTGATGCACAGACTGCGACTAATCCTGGAGACCCATCGCCTAGCACGTCTGCTGTAAGTATTGTTTATGACATTGTAGCTAATCTTTTCAAGATGATATGTTTTCAAGATGATATGTATATATGTATAATATTTTTTATGTAAATTTGTAGGCATTGAAGCCATGCCGCTTAAGAATGCAAGACTATGTTGTTGCAGAGGCGCAGGCTTACCCGTCCCTTCCTGGGGAAAGGTTTCACGGGACTCCAATGCCACAAGGCTACGTTCGTGTGAGCCCGTTACGTGTGTTACCCGATTGGAGGGGAGTTGCGTTGCCATATGCCCACCCAGATATTGATACACTTGATGAGGCAGAAGGCGGGGTCATATTGTGGCCCAAAGCAGATGTCGTCTACACGACTGAAATTGTAAGATAAATTTACATTGATTTAGACTGTTAATGTGTATAAATGATGTCAGCTGATCTGAAATTATATATACAGGTTAAAAAGAAGACAGTAGGAGCACCTAGGCCTCCACCTCCACTTCCCGCATTACCCGATTGGGTTCCAACTGACCTAACATACCCGTTAGGTCCTGCTTGTAGGGGAATGGCATGTTGGTTACGGGCACATAATATACATTGCCCTATAATTATTTCTTTAGATGTAGATTATGCAGGTCAATCATACGATAGCTCTTTATTTATACAAGATATTATTGAGTTGTTTATGTATGATTGGCTGAATACATCAATGATAGAGACATGGATAAGGTGAGATCTTGTTTATACATCCATATACCTTGTGTAAGATCCGGTGATCTGGTTTCTTATATATTAATGCATACACCTATATGTTTTGCAGCTACTTAGTCGAAGATCATTGCAAACAATTTGCATTTGATCATGTGGGATTTTTAATTCCATCATTGATTAGTATGGTAGCTAAAGACCCCGATACTGTTCAACAATACTGTATAGATGCTTTTACAATTTTTAGTCAGCAAAAGAAGACGATAATAATAGCTCCATTTAATGTCAAGTAAGTTTACTTTATTTATAATTTGGACTTAAGAAAATTCCATTTTTATTTTGCATTTTGAGTTATTAATTGTTAACTTCTTATCTCTAGCGGTAGACATTGGGAGTTACTAGTTATTGTCCCCGGGACATTCACTGTTTATTATCTAGATCCTGCGGGGAGTACATTGAACCCTAAAATTGGACACGTAATGAGAATGCCATTATTCTGGTGAGAAATATTTCATTTTTATATCCGTTAACATCTTTTATTACATTACTATTTACTTATGCAATTTACTGTGTTATATTAACATGTAGGGGTTTAGATGCATTCAAAAAGGCTGGAGGAACGGTCCCAAGGAATAAGAACCAGCCAATAAATTGGCAGAACGTACAAGTAAGTTCCCGAGTCCAATGTATATATTATTGATGTGAATTGTGCTTAGTTGTATTATTTTGTATGTTTCAATTAATAGTGTGCTACACAAGACAATGGCTGGGCATGCGCATACTATGTGATGCGATTTATGCAGATGATTATCCGATATGCCGCATTGGACATCGATACCATACATGAGGTATTATACATAGTCTCATTAGTTAGTATGAAATATATCAATCTTATTTTTATATTATTACTTATATATATACATCATTCTCTTTGCAGGTGTTTAAAACGGACCACACTATAGGCAAACGCTTAAAAAATGTACATGCTCCATATACGAGGGAATCATTAAATGAAGTAAGAGAAGAATGGGCAAAAGCCATACAAGCAGTGGCAACTGTAAGATATAATTGGGATGTTGATAGCGATAATTAATGATACTTTGTAAATGAATATTTCTGAATGTTAATACATGTATTTGAATGTTTCTATATGTGTGAATGTGAGAATTGAATTGATGTCTGAATGTATGTACTTGTGTGAAATTTTCCTTATTACTTTTGCAGGTTTGCGGCCTGTTTGTAGGCTGATATCAATGGATGTCGTAAACCTGCAGTTCAGAAAACTGAACTGCAGGTTCTCATCCTGCTGACCAGCCACAGCAGGCCTGCAAACTGATATTAAAAAAAAAATGTAAAATAGGCGTCGGTTATTTATAGATATCCGACAGCAAAGACCTACAACGTCGGTTATTTATAGATAACCGACGCCTTATGTGGCCAAAGCAGCCCCAGAAATGGCGTCAGCTAGGGCACTTTTTGCGTCGGTTATTTACTAAGGGACCGACGCCTATATACCATGTAGCGTCGGTCTTTTGGTATATAACCGACGCCAAAAGTGTTCGCGCCACACGTTATGCGTCGGTTATCTACTAAACGACCGATGCTACATGGTATATAGGCGTCGGTCCCTTAGTAAATAACCGACGCAAAAAGTGCCCTAGCTGACGCCGTTTTATGTGGCGCAAACCTTTTTGGCGTCGGTTATCTACTAAACGACCGACGCTACATGATATATAGGTGTCGGTCCTTGAGTAAATAACCGACGGATAAAGTGCCCTAGCTGACGCCGTTTTATGTGACGCGAACCCTTTTGGCGTCGGTTATCTACTAAAAGATCGACACTTATAGGTAAAATAGGCGTCGATTAAACAACCGACGCCGAAGTGTTCGACCTTTAGCGGCGCCCACATAGGCGTCGGTCGAAAACCGATGCCAAATGGGGTTAAACGACCGACGCCAAAGGCCATTTCTGTAGTAGTGTTTTGACTAATTGGAATGTCAAATCGTTCGAATCGAGAGTCCAATCAACCGAATAGGTTGTGTTGACATGCCAAATGAAAATAGTCGGTCAACCGATTGGAATGTCCGATCAAGAAAATTGATGAAGTTCCAATTGGATTGTTAAAAGAAGCCAAGCAATTGATTGGAGAGTCCAATTGACTGAATGGACATGCAATGATGTTGACGTAGTGACGTGCATTAATAATCTCATTGAAAATTAGTACTTATGCAAATAGAAAAGCATTATAATTGACTGACTAGACTGACCGGTTGATCAACTAGAGTGCAAGTTGACAGACTGGAATGTCTAGTCGACTGACTGGAAATCCACAACAATAACTAATTCATAAAATGTAGCATATTTGACTCCAAATCTGATTTGGAAACCCTAGCCCTGACCCTTCTATAAATAAGGGGTAGTCAAGGCTTTCATAAGACGCAAATAGCTTTAATAAATATTATCCTTTTAGTGTTGTGGTAACGTGAGAGCATGAGAATGTCTTACCTGTAAAAGGAGAGATAGCAAGGGAGAAAAAATCACTGCTAGCATGTTGACATTGAAAGAACAAAATATTTCCCATTGGTTCTAGAAGAATGACAAGGAATTCTTGATGGTCCATGTTCCCTACTATAAAGGTTTGAAGTCCATTGTCGACACACTAGGAGGATGACAAAGATTGCCTCTCATGGTGTTAGATGAAGAGGCCATTCTGAAAGCAGTCTGAATTTAGAAACACCACCTTGTCGTTGGAATTTCTACAGGGGATAGGTATATTCCTTGCAAACCTTTCCTTCTTAGATGCATTGTTCTTGATTCAATCTAGTAGTTTGGGATTCATGAAGAATTTTTTTTTGTTTTCTGCTGCATGATTTCCCAATACTGTTATCTAAGCCACGTCAATATATGATGTATCAGGATGCTTACTTTACTGCATATGATGCTAACATTAAATGATTAATGTGTATATCTTGTTAAATACCACTTACAATCTAATCACATATACATGATATGATAAGTATGCAATCGATACATGTCTCCTTAAAATCATTTTGATGGTGGATGATGCATGGTTATTTCCTATACTCTGTGGATGTGTGTGCATGACTGTTTGGTTTTAATAAATGTCATTTATTTGGTTTGCATAATAAATATCTCTCTCACTCTTTGTGAATGTAAGTTAATGCTTCCCTCTCTATACTCCCCTCAAATGTATGTCAAGGTTTCACTATTTACAATGTAATAAGTTAATAGGATAGCTTTAATTTTATGTTAAAAATGAAAGAGAAGGAGGTCTGACCAGGTGTGCCAATAGATTGGGAAGTCAAGTTGATCGATCATAAAATACGAGGATCCAATCAACCAAAGGAGCAAGTTGATCAATTGAAGGCCCAACTGATTGATTAGAGGAGTCCATCCATGCATTTCAGTCGAGCATGAGCTGACTGACCGATGAAGATCAACTGACCAACAGGAGGTTCAACTGATCGACTGGAGTGTCTAGTCGATTGATTGAGTCATTTCCATCACAATTTTTTTTACAAAAATAGGTTGCTACATATGGTGTGGACCTTATATGGTGGAAATTCTTTGTTTCTCCAAAGAATTGCATTAGTATGGGCATAATTGTCACTTTTATTACGTGATTGCATGTTTTGTTCATGGATATAGCATGTATATGATACATATTATAAGTTTATTGTGATTGGTTATTGATATGTATTTATATATAAGTACCTTAGTTAAATTTTAATTCTAGCATGCTTTACATAATAAAGACGTTAAATTTTAATTCTAGCATGCTTTACATAATAAAGACCCATGAAAAGCTTGATCTAGTAAGTGCGGGCACACCTTAGCATGGTGTTTCATCTATGTCATCAAGAATGATGATAGATGTGTGGGTCGACCTCTGCAGGGTACATATTCTATCGTGTTGGATTTTGGGTCAGACTTAACTAGGTGACCATAATCAGATTAAGCACCTAGAAGAAAAAAATGTATGATGACAAAGATTTGTGCATGCCATCTATCAAGAGTTGCATATGATGCAATTGGCAAGTATTTCCTACCTAAATAGTAAAGTTGTGGGAGATCAACCCTAGTTGACTCAAGACTTTGATGATATATGGATCTTGACTCACTAGAAGGTTGTATGTTGCAATCTTCTGAATTGATAATGACAACTATCAATTTGAAAAAAATAGTGGGAGAAATTATTAAACAAAGGCCTAATGAATATCATCAAATTACCCAGCCAGTGTGGCTCAGGTGGTTCGGTCTGGCTTGTCCTCCCTGAGGGACTCGGGTTTGAATCCCCCTGAGCACATTGTAATTACCAACTCCTTGGGTCATCCGGGCTCTGGCACCTATTTGAGGAGGAGGGGGAGCGGGGTCTCTCTAATACTAAAAAAAAATGTCATCAAATTCTCTCTTAATCGAATCAAATCAAAAGTGTTACAACAAATGCAAGTTTTCTTTTGTAGAAATAAATGGAAAATAACATGTTTTCATTGTGATCAGTCCCTGAGAAGGACAAAATAAATGGGAATAAATTCCACTATTAGTTTAGGATGTTGAGAATCATTCTCACTCAAAAGCACAAGTTTTATGTCCTAGAGACAGTAGATTTGGATGAACCCACTCCCACTGCACATAAGGATGAATGTGATGCTTACAAGAACCATATCAATGATGTCATAGATTTCAAGTGCCTGATGCTATGTTAAATGAACTATGAGTTGTAGACACAGAATGAGAACATGGATGTTATTGATATGGTAACAAATCTTGTAAACATGTACTATGATCAGGCAAGACAAGGAGGATATGTGATATGTACAAATCATATCATATTTCATGCAATTTTTTTTTTTGCTATCACTGAGATACTTTATTCTCCCTGCTCTCGGATTGTAGGCTAAAGAAGAAGATATAGTTAACGTAGTATTTGTCCTTTGTCCATTCCAGAGCTCAGCTGGAACGAATGCTGGACATTGGCCCCAAACAACGGAATGATTGACATTCTTAACTGCCCATTTTACAAGAGTGTCTGCTAAGGCATTTGCACCTCGTTTGATGAATCTGATGTGAATGTTAGACTTCTTTCCTTTCAAGGTTTCGATCTGCTCACAAAAAAAATCTGTATTTAGGCATACTATTCCTCGTGTTATTCAGAATGTCGCAGGCCAGTTTTCTATCCGATTCGATTCGCAAATCCTCTGGTTTGTGAATCAAAGCTTCAATACCCCTACAGATAGCCATCAATTCAGTAATTAAAATGTCACAGCTCATGATGATTTGAGCCCCCGCCTTTATCCATCTATGTTCTACGTCTCTGGCTATGTAGCTCGTGGCTGCTCAGTTTCTCCTCTTCTGTATAGAACCATCGACATTTATAGTAATCGTGTTTGGCGGTGGTGGCCTCCAAGCAACAGCCATCTGATTCCGTAAAGGACCATCATGTTTTTGGGATGCACACTCGTTTTTCCTTACTCTTGAAGCGATCATGCTAACACTCGTCATAGGGGGACACTTCGTACCACTAAAGATCAAATCATTTCTGTGCATCCAAAAAATTTCGGTCGTGGTAGCAAACCAAATGGATCTAACCATTCCTTCTTGTTTATGCTTCAGGTTCCTTGAAAACCATATCTTGATCGTATCTCCCGGTTCAAACTTAATCTTCTGGCTGCTGGCTACAATATCCCATACCTATTGTGCGTAATTGCACTCCTTGAGTACATGAATAGTGGTTTCGGCAGTAATCCTACACCTGGGGCAGCGCTGGTCATCTATAAACCCACGTCTAGCTCTATTAGCATTTGTCATCAATCCTTCATGCAGAGATTTCCACAAGAAAGTCTTTGTACACTGTGGTAAAGTGAGCTTCCATATAGTATTCCAGTTTCTAGGTGTGCGAATGCAAGCATTATTAATCAACTTCTTATAATAGTTTTGGGTTCTAAACCTGCCATGGTTGTCATCAATATGACACCAAACATCGTCCTTCCCATTCTGAATCGGGGTAGCATGTGTAGGATGGTATTTGCAGATTCCTCGGTGAACCAATGTGTTATGAATTCCTCGTCCCAATTTCCCTCAGACGCCAGCGAGCTCACCTGCAAGTCTTTTATCTCTTTAGGAATGGTGAGGTTTGGTTTTAAAGAAGGAATATTTCTCATCTCCACCCATTTGTCGTACCACACAGATGTCGTCATGCCATTAACAAATGCTTTGGCCGTCCTCTCCATCACAGTATCCTTTTTATCCACTATGTATTTCCACAAGCGAGAACCAGTTCTTCTACCTCTATCCCGACGATGCATATATTTCCTGTTCATGACATCCTTCCACATGCAGTTCTTTGCAGTAATGAAATCCCAGATATTCCTGGCTAGAAGAGCTTCATTCAGCAGTCTTGCTGGCTTTATGTTTAACCCTCCATGATTTATTGGTGCTATAATTTTCTTCTAGGAAACTAGACTAAGGCTTCTGTTCGCGTTTGGTCCTCCCCATATAAAATTTCGGATGCTTTTATCTATTTTATCACACACAGAACTTGGAAGATGACTGGATTGCATAATATGTGTGGGCAGCGAATTGAGAACTGATCGAGCCAAGGTGGTTCTACCAGCTAGAGAAAGAGTGTGTGTCGTCCAAGAACTGATACGTTGATCAATAGAATTGAGAAGGTTCAGATAGACTGCCTTATTCTCCCTCTTGTGGAGGATAGGAACACCAAGGTGCCTACCCATAGCCTCCGTCTCCTGCATATTAAGCGCTCTACAAATTCTTCTTCTGATCAGACGATCTGTGTTCTTCGAGAAGTAAAGCGAGGATTTCTCAGGGGATAATTTTTGACCAGAGACCTCACTGAAGCTATTAATGCATCTCATTATAGACTTCGCCTGATCTATAGAAGCTTTGCTGAATAATATGATGTCATCTGCGAAGCATATATGTGTCAATCTTGGGCCTCTCCTCGTGACAAGCAACGGTTTCCAACTGCCCTCGTCCACCATTCTATCGATATCTTGGCTCAGACGTTCTAGGCATAAGACGAACATATACGGGGACAATGGATCACCTTGGCGGACTCCCCGGGACGCTTTGAATGGAGGCAACAATTTTCCTTTCCATGATATTGATATCTCACCAGTGGTGATAATGTTCATAATCACGGTAATAAGAGAAGTTGGAATCGGTGTTCTCTTGAGTGTGTCATGGATAAAGTCCCATCGCATCTGATCATAGGATTTTGCTAAATCAAGTTTCAGAGCCATACATTTCTGCCCTGCCCTTCGCGTACTCATGGAATGAACTACCTCCTGCAGTAAAATAGTATTATCCGAGATCCGTCGACCAGGTACAAAGCTCATCTGGCTGGGTGAGATCCAGTTTCTCAGGAAAGGCTTGATGCGTTCCACTATAATTTTGGATAAAAGTTTCATACTCATGTTGTTGAGGGCTATCGGTCGAAGATGGCTGCATAATTCTGGTGTATTATTCTTTGGAATTTGAACTGAAGTAGATCTCGCCATACGATGGGGAATTGGGTGACCTGCAAAACAGCTCACAATCGTTAGATGTAAAGAATTCTTTATGCTGTTCCAGTTCTTTTGGAGGAATCCTACATCAATCCCGTCTGGCCCCGGGGCTTTCACCGGGTTCATTCGACTTAGCACTTCAAACATCTCATCTTCAGTAGGTGGGCTGCTAACGCTTTCATCTATAACCTGTGACCATCCCTGGAAGAACCCAGGATATGCTATAGGAAGGTTTCGCTGGACAGATGGTCTATCTTCAGTAAATAATGAACAAAAATAATTGTTAATCAGAGATTCCAATTCGTCGTCTTTCTCCACCCACACGCCCCTTGCATCTTTTAGTTTTGCTATGACATTCCTTCTTCGCTTCGCCTTCACCAGAGCATGGTAGTATGCAGTATTCGAATCTCCCAACTTGATCCAATCACATCTAGCCTTCTGCTGCCATTCCGCTTCTTCATTATCAAGAATATCCATATATTCACATTGAATGCTACCGATCTGTTTATCCAACTCGGTAGAATAGTTGATGCTTAGCTCACTTTGTTTCCTGGATAGGGTTGCTAACAAGAAGTTCTTATGTTTTCTTTCCTTCTTCCGTTCATCCTTATCCCACCTTCCAGCAGCTTGCATGAAATTGTCTACCGCGGTCATAAATTCGTCATTAGCGTTCCAATGCTTTTGGATTAAAGATGGGAAGGTGCTCCTTGTCATCCACCTGGTACTAGTTTTAAGGTGTGGCATACATACACCCTGGCGGTAATTCGTTTTGATCAAGATTGGTGCGTGATCTGAAGCCACTCTGGGTAGCACTTCAACCGTGGTATCGAGATGAGCCTCAATCCATTCCCGGTTGGCTACTGCTCGATCGAGACGTTCCTGGAGACATCCCTGTTTCAAGGTCATACGAGGACCCGATGCCCCCAAGTCCTCCAAGCCCGCGCCAGCCAGAGCTTCTGCAAACTCGCGGCAGCTATTTATATTAACAATGTCGCTCCCGCTCTTCTCCTCCAGTATGAGAGTCGCATTAAAATCCCCTAGCACTGCCCAAGGCAACGAGGATGTTGTTGCTAGAGTGTTCAAATGATTCCATAGAAATCTCCTCTTGATCTGCTACGGGCTTGCATACACAAAGGTGATCAAACTCTGATTGTTTATAAGACAGTGGACGAATTGGCAGTGAAGAGCCAAAATCTCCACGTTCCCTACGCTCCTTCTCCACAGAACCCAAATTCCACCGGAAAAGCCATTAGCTTCTACCCGGTGAGATGCGTCAAATTTTAAATTTTTGATGATGCGGTCTGCTGCTGCTCCTCTTATACGCGGTTCTATAATTGCCATAATGTCTATATTAAGACTATTCTTGTGGTGATGGATATCATTTTGTATGTCTTCTTTACCTATGCTCTGAACATTCCAAGCTGCGCAAATCATTGGTCGATGGCTATGGGGACGGAGGGGTTGGCTTCACCCTCCTCCATCCAGTTGTCCTGCTCCTGATGGAACTGTTTACCTCTTTTCCTGGTTCTTGCTTCAGAATATCTACTTCAGTGCCTATTTTACGGTTTCTCAAATGGATGCCCACCGATCCTCCTCCTCTCGGAGGATTTGTAGTACCATCCGTCGTCTTGCTTCTGGTGTTTGGCGTAACCTGTCCAAAACAGAAAGTTAGGTTCGACATCTCTTTTTCTCCAGATCCTAAGACAACAACTGTGTCTTCCTCCATTATGGTTGTCGCTTGGTGAAGCCCTTGCCCTCCTGACTGGCTAGTTTGTTTCCTGTTTTGTTCGGAGGTCTGTGCACAGTTTGACTCCTGATTTCCCTGATGGATTCTTGATGGCGATTGTTGGGCCTGGATGTTCTTTCTTGTCGTTTCCTTTCTTGCTCTCCAGTCAATACCAGTGACTCTGTCAGCTGACTCCTGATGGTTCAGTTGGGTACCTTGAACTTCCTCTTCTACAGATAGTTGCGCAAATCTGTTACGTGTATTAACTCATTCTGTCGGAGGTACTGGTTGCTTTCGTTGACGGTGTTGCATGGGCGCAGCATGCATCGCAGGGGTATAAGCACCCATGGAACTGATAATCACTGGGATATCTGGGGTGCTTTCAGTAGTTTCCTTTCTCGCTGATTCAAGTGCTTCCTCCTTCTCCTTACAGTGCTCCTCCTTGTGGCCAAACCTGCCACAATACATACATATTGTGGGTAAATTTTCATACTCCAGTTTATACATCTCATCCTGGATCACTATCGAAGGGATAAGGGGTTTTGTAAAGTCCAACTTAACTGCCACTCTTGCAAACTTCCCTCGTCTCTTGAGGATAGTGTTATTGTCTACTTTTACAGTTGTTCTGATGGTGTTGCCTATTTCCTCAAGGATGCGCTGCTGGTACAGGAAAATTGGTAGTTTAGGAATCCTCACCCAGGCCACCACATACCTAGGGTTTGTATCGGTAGGGTTGAACTCTGGATCCCAGGGTTGTACTGATAGATACGAGCCCAATATTGGCCAAGGGCCCCCCGTTAGAGCTTGAATATAGTCGTCTTCACGCAGCAGCTGAACTACATAATAATTGTTTTCCAGATCTATCAGACGCATGTTTCCTATTGGATTCCACATTGCCTTGATACGAGTTTGCAGAGCCATGAAACCAACATCTCTCCCAAGGACCTTCACAATCACTGTATAACACCAAGGTTTCATTAACTGGCTGTATTTATCCGGACTAATATCCATATGAGGGGTTCTGTTCTGCACAACAACCCCGATGTCCTCTTTGCCCAGGGTAACTTCACTGTCTTTGAAGCCCAAGATAGATTTTCTAGTGCCGCCTATGATATCACTGTACGATATCAGGACCCTAGGGTCAGGTCCCGGCCTTGTTACTGGTTCTTGATTCTTGTTGTTCAAGTTCCCTTGCAGATCTAGAAAATCTGCCCCTCTTGGCACCCCCTCCCGATGTTCCTTCCGGGATAAACCCTGCTGTGAATATGGCTGACGTGTTGCTTGGTTCGCTTCATATGTGGCGTATTGCAGGTTAAGGCCAATGGTGTTTAGGACACCAGTTGTGAGATCTGTGTTTTCATTCCGGTTTTCTCCGATGTGACTATGGCTTGTCATCACATCTGTGTTTGTTTCACTTTCCATTGGCATGGTCTCCTGGTCCTTGTTCACAGTCTCCGCAACTCTCCCCGGATCGTAATCCTTCGGCGGATGAATCCCCCAGCCTCCTCTTCCTCCGCGGCCTCCCCGGCTGCTGCCTCTTCCAGAGCTCCCAAACCCTACCATAGCGCACATTGTTTTCACATCAAAAAAAACTTATTCATATTTCATGCAATTTTAGTTGCACATTTCACTCAATTTAACCATATTTATGCTCTAATTCATGTTAGGATATTTGTTTCTTGTTGATCGTACTTATTTCATGAGTTTGAATTGTAGGTACACCACATTCCACTCATCACTAAATAAAATGCCTAAAATTTGATATTTTTGGCATTTTCGAAGTTTCCCTTAGTCCTGGAGTTCAATATTCAATAGACAACCAGAAACACGGTGTGTGAACCACCCCACACGGTGTGTGACTCTCAGACATCCAACTCCTTAATTGAGCCCAACTATAGCGTATGTCCTAGATACATGACGTGGCTCAAAAAATCTAGAATTTGATAGAGAATCCTCCTAATGTTGTGTGGCTTTCCCACATAGAATGTCTTTTATGATTGTGGCCCGACTCAAGTGGAAACTAAAACTCACACGGTGTGTTGATGTGAGGAGTGAACCTTGAGGTCCTTGGATATTTAATGTATAAATGAATACACATGTTGGATTTTATCAAGAGTTCCAAGTGTTTTTCCAATGTTTGGATGTCAAATGATGTTGATATCATGATTAAGATCCCTAAGTTTATGCCTTTTGAGGTATTTACCCAATCTTTTGATACTTAAATCTTAGTGTTATGATACCATATGTCTTACAATTGTTTCATGAGTAATAAATATCAAATAGAAACCTAAAATAATGATAATGCATTAGTAACTCTAAATATGATATATAGTCCTTATGATGTAATATATTATAATTAGGATGCACAAATAATGCAATTTGCGCCATATAGATTATCAAGGATAATAACTCCATAGATATAAGGTCAATAAATGATGGAATTCGCATAACATATTAGTAACTTTATATAAAACCATGTCTCAAAATATGACATCATGATGATACACATAATTCAAAATTACATGATAATGGCTCATAACATATTGTGTGAGCCCTAATTGGATTAATGCATGTAATTTGGGGTTAGTGTGAGCACCTTTTTATATGAAACATAATATACAAATGATCTATATTGATCCAACACATAATTGGAAAATAAGACTGATAACCTAATCCCAAGAAGATAAGATGAGTAATGATGCACATATCCTATTGATTAAGTAAACCCTAGTGAAACATGACTAGGGTTAATGATGATGAGAACCTAATGGTGATGTATAATCTTGTCAAAATTAGAATTGACAAAGGGTATAGTTGACATCAGGAATGTGATTATTAGAATTAATTTAGTTGAAGGTATGCTTTACCTCTTACTTGGCCTATTATATAGTATGGTTTTAATATGTGTACTAAGTACTTGGCATATGATATTGGATGAAATGATTGTTCTTGTATGATATCTTGCTTGATTAGTACTTATAATTACAAAACATGAACCTTAAATATGTATTCCATTATATCCAAGCACTTCAACTCTTTGGTAGTAAAGTGTTGGAAAGTAATGTACTTCAACTCTTTGGTAGTAAAGTACTTGGAAGTGACCCAACTCCTTGGTAGTAGATCACATTGTGTAATGATCCAACTCTTTGGTAGTAGCTCATAAAGGACTTAATGTATTCAACTCTCAGGTAGTGCATGCATTGATGATGTGAAACTCTTACCACAAAAAAGCAATATTAACTAATACTAACATCCAGATTACCATAAACAAGGTAAATTAGAACTAATTCATATAACTACAAAAGCTAAAACATATTACATCTGAGTCCACAAATTGTTTCACTTGTATCATATACTACACCATAAAGGTATTCACAACACTGTATAGTGGCCATCATTCCACAAACCTATCACATACGATAACATGTTCACATATACAAGACATATGTGTACATCCATGTCATACTACCAAAAACTTTTATCGATCTACAAAAACTACAAAACACCCCCAAGGACGTGACGATATAGGGAAGACACATAGGACTCTACTACAAAACACTAGCATCATATCTAACCTCAACAACTATTGCTCCTCTTAGTACTCAGTCTCACCCTCACAATCTCTACCTCATCGTACACGAATACCTAAAAGATGTAAAAACCCATGGGGTGAGACCAACATCCCAACGAGAGATATAACTCTCTACCAAAAACTATTATAAGCACAGATACACTAAAGTAGGGCGATAGCATCATTATCCAGATGAGAAAATCCAGATAAACGATATAAGTAACATTAGTAAGAAAATTAGGCAGTTTAAGCATCTACAACTGAGTAGTATCACATCTTATACTTATAGAAGGAATATGAAGAACATGTATAACTATTATCAACTAAACATTACAAGAAACAAGGCCACGGGTCATCCAATGTGAATTGTGTTTGACCCGAAGCAATATACTACACAGTTGTATCACATATTTTATTTGCCCAAAGGATTTGAGTCCTACCATTGATATCCAACTGACCACTACTAAGTCAAAATCAATGTCATACAAGATCTATGGAAGAGTCAAACTCCATGATCTCACAACACAACTCTAGATCAGTATGAGAGACAATGTAGTGACATAACAGTCAACTGCCAATAGTGACATATAGTCAAGCTGAAAACAACAAGTCTGACCTTACTACAGATAATAAAATAGAGAACATGTTATGCATGCCCATTAAAAAAATGCATCATGTAGTTACACTGCTATCCTTCACAAATCACATCACCATGAGGCATGACTTCAGTCATCCTCCATAACATGTAATTTTTAGACTCAAGAATATATCATCAACTTGCACCCCCACATATTCAACAATACGCACTCCCAAATTTCACGTAATAATTGCTCGTTTCACCATATAACAAATTCTGACACTGGAATGGATCTATGGCATAGGGTAACCTACATGATTTGGGTTTCACTTGATTATTTATTGCGAATTGGGTGTCTTTTAGCATCAATCAAGTTACAAAGTACAAACCCCAAAAAAACTTTACAAAAATAAAGGTAGGTTGCAACATCAAAAATGTAAAACTAATGAGGTAAAGACATGTCACATCATCACATAATACCACTACCATACTAGGACATCACCACTACCACACCATCCTGGGATAAACATCCCTCATCACATCATAAGAGGATATCACCTCAAATTAGGCATTGAGCCTTGTTAGGTCATAAGACCTGATCACACAGTTCATGCATCACATCATTATCTCAATATGCCTCATCAAGGATCATTATCATCACCTTGTGCCATATCATATACACCATAGCAACCACTAGATATGATATTTATTCCACCTAAAAAGTCAGGCTTACACATGTATGAAAGAGGAAACACCATCACATGCTAACTTGAAAAAGGATAAGCATTACATTCATATACCAAACTAGGGTTAGGGCTTCTCATATTTCACTTATCATAACACACCATGGTACACCATTTCCTTATTCTTGGAGCAGATACGATCATACATCACAACATGTAAACATGAACATGCATCGACCATGGAGACAAGGCACTATAGAGACCATTAGGGTTACACCCTATATGTAACGACCACACAAGAAAACATGCGCATCGACCAACCAAACTAGGTCATGTATAGATTCCATCTCAAAGACATAGCACTTCGACCACAACAAGAACCAACATGGGTAGTGACCAAAACATACCTACCTCTAGCGACCACTAACCTAGTCATGGGTAGCGACCATCACCACCTCTAGTGTAGTGACCAACCAAATAAAGCATGCGTTATGACTACACGAAGATCACATGTAGTGACCAAACAACTTCAAGCATGTGTGGTGACCACCCACTTAGGGTTAGGGTTTGTTGTGCCAACAACACATCAACAAACATGTAGCGACCTCAAGATTAAGCCACTCCAAAAATCACATAACTACCTCAAATCAGAGTTGAACCATGATTAAAATAGATGATAAACTGACCTCAGATCAAAGTTGAACCATGATTAAAATAGATAATCAGCATAAAGAAAACTAAATATCATCAAGGGGAAGAGCTTCATGCAAAGATGGACATCAAAAACCCTAAAACAAACATCAACAAGACAAAATCCATACGGATATGATAATGATTAAAACCCTAAGGGTGATTACAGCTAGAACCATCAAGGAAACCATGCTTAGAGAAAACCATCAGTTACCACATGCACATGAAAATTGAAACCTCCATCTACCATATGATGGACGAACCATAACATGGTGAGAAAACCAACATTCAAGATACAAAAAAGAACCATCATTTCCATCATCACCCTATCTCTAGGTACAAGAAATTAGGGTTTAGGAGGAACAATAATCAATGTAACAACACTTCATAATCTTAAAACATTAATCAAGATAACATCACCTACCATATTAGGATCACATTTTATAGATAAAATAGTAGCAGTCAAGCAATAATATGGTCCAATTATAGAAGTAGGGAAAGTTATATAACCCGCCTTAAGATAGAGATAAAGCTCCAAAGACATGAGCTACAAGAGAAAAGGAACTCAAACTTGGATCAACTACATGGCCACAAGGTCACCTCAATAAGAGAACAACACCCCAAGGTCAAAGGAAAATTCAAGAAGAAAGAAGCACAAACCCCAGGTCGAACAAGGAAAAAGAAAGAGGAAAGAGGAGAACATCTTCTCACTTAGGTACTAACATGGTCAAAACATATCCTTGACCTCTATGGAGTAAAGTTTCTCAAGATAGACACCATGGAAGAACCATAGTCTCACATCTAAGAGAAAAGGAAAAGAGATAGGGTTTCAAAGAAAATGAGATCAAAGAAACATAACAACTTACTAAGAAGGAAGATCACCAAGAACCACCACAAATAAGATGATCAATCTCAGGATCATCACATGCAAAGGTGATAGGCCACCAATCTCCAAGATCACCACCTTCTTTTGCTTCACCAAGCTCAAGGCTAAACACAAGCAAAAAGAGAGAAGAACAATACTAAAGAGGATACTTTCATGTGAAATAAGGATCATATATACTCAAGGGTAGGAGGGAGGTAATGATCATGAGGTTTAAAGATATGAGAGAACTAAAAGGACACATATTCTCAAAAGATCGGACATGCAAGTACTCTTGACATGCATGCAACAAAGGGGTATCAACCTCAACACAAACCAACCAAAACCAAACGGTCCCAACACTCAAAAGAGCACAAACCCTAGCAAACAAGAGTAAGGATAGGGCACTAAGATCACAACAAACATCAACCAAGAGAGAGTTGTGGTTGAAAAACCTCAAAAACCAACATACAATGTCAAAACACCATCAAACTCAAGCATCCATGCAAAGCCATGCAAACCCTAAAACCACCACATGATGCCACCACATCAACCAAGGTCCAAACAATGAGCCTATAAGAATCACTCTCTATCACATGATGCTAAGGCACAAAAGGCACAAACTACATGTGACAAATTACAAGATAGACCCTCATCATGGGTAAATTGCAACTTGGTTCAAGATAAGCATAACTATCTCAAACATCAGAACCAAACCAAATTGAAAACACAAGCTTGTCACATGTTATAAGGAGCTTCATATGATCAAATTAATGTTTAAAGATCTTATTACGCAAAGAAAGTATAAACAAGAACAAAGATAGGTCAGGGGCCTTAAACCATAAACCGCTAACAAGATTTCCCCCCAAAATCCTATGCAAAAAGAGAGGGGTATTTCCTACTCATCTCATCCTCAAGCTCCCATGTGGCCTCCTCTACATCATGATGGTTCCACAAAACCTTAACCAACACAATATCCTTCCTCTTTACCTTCTTGATCCTTCTATCACGCATCAACATAGGACCTTCCACATATGACATATCTTCTTCCAACTCAACCCTCTCTGGTTGGAGCACCAACTCTGTGTCAGGATGACACTTACTCAACATAGAAACATGAAACATTGGATGCAACCTGTACAACTCAGGTGGCAACTCCAACTTATAAGACACCTTCCCGACATGTGCCACCACAGGGTAAGGTCCCATATACCTGGGAGAAAACTTACCCTTCCTCCCAAACCTCAACACGCCTTTCCAAAAAGAGACATAGAGATACACCTTGTCTCCCACATTGAACTCCAAAGTCCTATGACGATTATCAGTGTATGACTTTTGTCTGTCCTGGGATACCTTTAGTTATTGATGTATCATCTTAATCTTCTATGTCATTTGTTGCACAACCTTAAGACTCAGAAGATGATATTCAATTGTCTCATACCAAGACAACAAATATCTACTAAGTCTCCCATACAAAGCCGTGTATGGTTCCATTTTGATACTCCGGTGATAGTTGTTATTATATGTAAATTCTATCAAACTGAGGTGTGCATACCAACTGCCCAAAAATAGCCAGACACATTCTCTCAATAGATCTTCCAAACTCTATAATAGTCCTTTCAAACTCTCCATTTGTCTGTGGGTGAAACACTATGATAAACCTCAACTATGTACCTATGGATGTGTGCAGACGCTCCCAAAAGTGACTAGTAAACTAAGGACCTATATCTAATACAATGGTAGCTGGGATACCATGCAAATGAACAATCTCATTGACATATACCTGTGCAAGCTATTCGATCATATATGTTTTCTTTAGAGGAAGGAAATGTGTTGACTTGTTCAACCTATCAACAATCACCCAGATCGAATCATAGCCTTTGCTATCTTGGGAAGTCCAACTATAAAGTCCATTGTGACATGATCCCATTTCCACTGTGGTATAGGCAACAACTACAAAGTCCCTGCATGTTTCTGATGTTCTACCTCAAGTTGCTGACACATAGGACACTTTGCAACAAACTCAACCATGTCAAGATTCGAGCCAGGCCACCAATACAGGTCTTTCAGATTGTGGTACATCTTGATACTACCCGGATGCATAGTGTAAGAGTGAGCCTCTTCTAGAACCAACTTCCTTAGATAATCAATATCAGGAACCACTGCTCTACCATGGTAACACATTGTCCCATCTGTTGGGAAATATGGGCACAGAGTATAGCAATGGAAACAAAAAAAATTATTTATCTATACTCCAATAGCAACAAGATCGTGTCAACTACTAAGAAATAGGAAGGATGGTTTTAGCGAGTTATACCTAGTCTTGGAAAAAGTCCAACGATAAAACTTTCTTCTTCACAACTACTGATAAGTATCTCTTGGATGGTGGATGTGCAACTTCTGGTCTTCACCAGAAACAATGAACAAGACAACTTCTATAGTGCTCTTGTGGTCGGGCCATGGACTGCATGCACAATAGAAACCATTAGGGTTACATCACACCATGTAAAGATCAACATGTGTCGACCATGGATATAAGGCACTATAGAAACCATTAGGGTAACACCCTCTATGTAGAGACCACACAAGAAAACATGAGTGTTGACCAACCAAACTAGGCCATGTGTAGCTACAATTTCAAAGACATAGCACTTCGACCACAATAAGAACCAACATGGGTAGCCACCAAAACATAGATACCTCCAGCGACAACTCACCTAGTCATGGGTAGAGACCATCATCACCTCTAAGTGTAGCTTCCAACCAACTAAAGTATGTGTCGTTACTGCAAGAACACCACATGTAGAGAACAAACAAGTTCAAGCATTTGTAGAGATCACCCACTAAGGGTTAGGGTTTGTTATGACAACAACACATCAACAAACATGTAGCGACCTCAAGAACCAAGGATGGTGTAGCGACCTCAAGATTAAGCCACTCCAGACAACACATAACTGACCTCAAATCAGAGTTGAATGATGATCAAAATAGATGGCAAATATCAACAAAACTGAACATCATCAAGGGGAAAATCTCGATACAAAGATGGACATCAAAAACCCTAAAATAAATGTCACTAAGACAAAAATCACATGAAGAAGATAAAGATTAAAACCCTAAGGGTGATTATCACCAGAAAGGAAACCATGCTTAGAGAAAACCATCGTGTACCACATGCACATGAAAATTGAAACCTCCATATACCATATGATGGTCGAACCATAACATGGTGACAAAACCAACATTCAAGATACATAAAAGAACCATTATCTCCATCATCAACCTATCTTCAGGTATAAGAAATTAGGTTTTAAGAGGAAGAATAATCTATTAAGAACACTTCATAATCTTAAATATTAAATAAAGATAACATCACATAGCATATTAGAATCACATTTTAGAGGTAAAATAGTAGAACACAAGCAAGAATATGATGCAATAATATAAGAGGGGAAAGTTATATAACCCACCTCAAGATAGAGATCAAGCTCCAAACCCACAAGCTCCAAGAGAGAGAAGGAACTCCAAAATTGGATCAACTCCATGACTACAAGATCCCCTCAAGAAGAGAAGAACACAAGGTCAAAGGAAAACTCAAAGAAGAAATAAGCATAAACACTAGGTCGAACATGGAAGAAGAAAGAGGAAAGAGGAGAACTCCATCTCACTTAGGTACTACCATGATCAAACCATAGCCTTGACCTCTATGGAGAGAAGATCCTAAAAATAGACACCATGGAAGAACCATAATTTCACAGTTCAGAGAAAAGAAAAAGAGATAGGGTTTCAAAGAAAGATAACAACTTACCAAGAAGGAAGATCACCAAGAACCACCACAAAGAAGATGATAAAGCTCAAGGTCACCACATGCAAAGGTGATCAGCCACCAAGTCTAAGATCACCACCTTATTTTTCTCCACCAAGATCAAGGCTTAACACAAGCAAGAAGAGAGGAAAAAGAGTGCTAAATAGGATACTTGCATGTGAAAGAAGAAGCAAATATACTCAAGGGTAGGAGGGAGTTAAGGATCATGAGGTGTAAAGATATGAGACCACCAAAAGGACACATGTCCCTCAAAAGATCAACCATGCAAGTACTATAGACATTATTGCTAAAAAGCATGATAATAACAAGGCAGTGTAGCGACCACTTAGGTTCACTACATCCCCAATGTTGAAGCAAGACCAAGGGTATCGACTGCAACACAAACCAACCAAAACCAAACGTTCACAACACTCACAAGAGCACAAACTCTAGAAACCAAGACTAAAGATAGGGCACCAAGGTCACAACAAACATCAAACAAGAGAGTGTTGTGGTTGAACACTTCAAAAACCAACATACAAGGTCGAAACACCATCAAACTCAAGCATCCATGCAAAGTCGTGCAAACCCTAAAACCACGACATGATGACACCACATCAACCAAGGTCCAAACAAGGTGCCCCTAAGAATCTCTCTCTCTCTCTCTCTTTCGCATGATTCTAAGAAGAAAAGGCACAAACTAAATGTGACAAATTGTAAGATAGACCCTCAACATGGGTAAATTGCAACTTGATTAAAGATAAGCATAACTAGAGCAAACATCAACCAAACCAAGCCAAACTAAAAACACAAGATTGTAACATGTTATAAGGTGCATCATATGATCATATTAAGTTTTAAGAATCTTACTAAACAAAGAAATCATAAACAAGCACAAATCTAGGTCAGGGGCCTTACAACCATAAACCCAAACAAGGATTTCACCCCTAAAATCCTACGCAAAAAGAGACTGGTACTTCCTACGCATCTCATTCTCAAGATCCCGCATGACTTCCTCTACACCATAATGATGCCAAAAAACCTTAAACAACACGGTATCCTTATTCTTCAACTTCTTGATCCTTCTATCAAGGATCAACACATGACCTTCTACATATGACATATCTTCTTCCAACTCAACGTCTACTGGCTGCAACACCAACTCTATGTCAGGTGGCACTTTCTCAACATTGAAGCATGAAATATTAGATGCAACCTGTACAACTCAGGTGGCAACTCCAACTTATAATCCACCTTCCCAACATGTGCCACCACAGGGTAAGGTCTCATATACTTGGGAGCAAACTTACCCTTCCTCCCAGACCTCATCATTCCTTTCTAAGGAGAGACCTTGAGATACACCTTATCTGCCAATTAGAACTCCAAAGCCCTACAATGGTTATCTGCATATGACTTTTGTATATCCTAGGATGTTTCAGTTGTTGTTGTATCATCTTAATCTTCTCTGTTGTCTGTTGCACAAGCTCAACACCCAGAAGTTGATATTCACTAGTCTCATACCAACATAATGGAAAGTTGCAACGTATCCCATAAAAAGTCTCATACAGTTCCATGTCGATACTCCTCTTATAGGTGTTATTGTCTGCAAATTCTATCAAACTAAGGTTTACATCCCAACTGCCCAAAAATAACAAGACACGAGCTTTCAATAGATCTTGCAAATTATGTATAGTCCTCTCACACTGTCCATATGTATGTGGGTGAAACACTATGCTAAACCTCAACTACATACCCATGGTTGTGTGCAGACGCTACAAAAAGTGACTGATAAACTGAGGACCTCTATCTGACACAATGGTAGATGGGATACCATGCAAATGAATGATCACATCGACATCAACTTGTGCAAGCTTCTTGGTCATATATGTTGTCTTCATAGGAAGGAAGTGTATTGACTTGGTCAACCTATCAACGATCACCCAAATGGAATCATGACCTTTGGCTATCCTAGAAAGTCCAACAATCAAGTCCATCGTGACATGATCCCATTTCCATTGTGTTATAGAAAACTGTTGTAAAGGCCCTACATGTTTCTGATGTTCTGCCTTAACTTGTTGACACATAATACACTTTACGACAAACTCAACCATGTCACACTTCAAGACATGTGACCAATACATGTCTTTCAGATTGTGGTACATCTTGGTACTATCTAGATGCATGGCATACATTAAAGAGTGAACCTCCTCGAGAGCCAACTTCCTTAAATCATCAATATCAGGAACCACTACTCTAACATGGTAACACACTAACCCGTCATCAGACTCATGGAAGCCATCACGCTTCTCACTACTAAACTATGTTCTGATCTACAATATCATCACATTGTGCAACTCTAATCTGTTGACGTAACATAGGCTTTACCTATAACTGGGCCAACAAGGCGACTTCTAACTTTACATTCATTTAACACAAGGAAGACAACATGTTCTCTTATGGCACAACAAAGAAAATAACTGTGCCTTTTCGATAGATGATGATAAAGAAGACTTCCTACTTAAATTATCTTCCACCATGTTCGCCTTCCCCGGATGCACTGCTAAAAAATCCTATAATAATCCACACATTTTTTCACAATTTTTAAACTGTGACACAACAAAAGATGTGTATAGGATGACTTAATCCCTCCTCGAACCTTGTACAACCAAAATGTTCACAATTTACTTTCCCAATTATCCAAATCCCAAACAATGAATATGGCCTTCTACCTTCTATCACCTTCATGCTCCCACTTGCAATGTCCTGCAAACCTCTCCCCAATCATTCTCTAACAACATCTATACCCAATCTTCCACATTCCTTTTTTCTCATCCCCCTCTCCACACATAGAAGAAAGTCCCATCTCCTCATACCCCCCATTTGTTCCTCTCATCTTCTTCTTTGGCTGCTTTTCTCCTTTATTGGCATGACGAACAACCATCAATGTTAGATGATGATGAAGAAAAGATTAGGAGGTTGGGTTATGCTAAGGAGATTGGAGAAACACCTACTAGATTGACATCACTGGCAAGTGATGATGGTGGAAAGGTTGGTAAGAAATGACAAAGTAGATAGGTGAAGTTGTCACTGGTGACCAACGACGATGCTTGGCATTGGGGAATCGACGGCGTAGACGAAACTTTTGGGGCATTGGGAGAAGAACTGTTACCAAAAACAAATAGGTGATGATCTACATTTACTTTCTATGTTTTGAAGCCAAATTTACTTTTCTCTATTTTTGTTCTCTTTCTTTTTTGGTCTCTTATGATTGTTCCATCTAAATTTTATTGTAAAAAATGCCTACCAGTGGTATATAACTTATGAGCTACCTTGGGCTTTAATAGAAAAATGAAAACATAGTCTCCTACTCTCAAATTTTTATCAAAGAAACACAAGTCAGTTTTGTCATGCAATTCCAGAATGTGAATTGCATTATATCTCTCTATTTGTTGCTGAGAATATGCACAATGTATAAGTCCTTTGGAGATAATGCAGAAGAAAAGAGATTGCTAATCTCTAGAATTAGTCACATTACTAATAAAGGAGAAGTAAATAAAGTATTGTGTCTAGGTTTGGATTTCCTAAAGTTTAAGCTTGTGGGATTAATGGGAAAGGGACGTTACATATGTAGGACATACAATTATTTTACTTATCATGTAGACTACAAGAATTCCTCAAACAGTGACAAAAAAACTTGTATCCCCATGTTGTTTGAGCTACTTTTAGGCTCCTCTTATTACTAAGATACAACTTGATATTCTCAATAATGTGTCTCTAATTCAGTATCCACATAGATTTGAATATGGGATACCAAATAAAAATGTATAGATGTCAGTAATTATAGTCATAAATGTTGGTGCAAGTTAACATACTGAACTTGAGTACAAGTTATTTGAATACATTAACTGATTATGGAAGTGATCAAACATCAAAGCTCAAGAATTTTTTATACTTTAACAACTCAAGATATGAACTTGAAATTGAGTAAAGATGCATACGTTATATTCTCAACATAGCTTTTGATGAAGAAAAAAACTAGACAATTGACTACAAGAACATACGATTCGATTTGAACATTTAAAATGAGCCAAATTTGTCATAATTGAAAGGACTGATTCTATGCTTTTTTATTTTCACAAATGCAACACCCCTAGACTTTTTCATTATAACATAACCTTACATATTTTTAAGGTAATTTAATCGTATATATACTAACATTAAACTGTATACAATACTTTAAGGACTAATAAGTATTATGCTTCTTAAATTTTATTTTCTATTGCAAGCACGACAGTAAATTTTTGTGCCAAAAATGTACTTGTCATTCACATCAATCTCTTCTAGTGTGTAGCAGAAAAAACTGTGGAAAACTATTTTTGGGTATAAACAACATTTTCATTCTGAACTTTGATGATGAAAGATTTAATACTTTATAAATGGTTAGAACAATGTTCCATGTATGTAAAGATGTCATTATATATGTAAAGGCACCAACCTTTACAAGTGGTAGGGAATAATTGTTAGAACATTATCATCTAAATAGACAAGACAATAAAAATATCAAGCTCCTGAATAGTTGCTTCTTTAATTATACAGAGAACTTCCAAGCACGTGTCTCTTAAGAAATTTCATCCTCCAAAAAGCAATACATAAAAATAACACGAACATGGGATAACAAAGGTCTGTATATCAAAAGCATATTTTGTACTATTGATACCAGAGTTTATTTTGTATTATGGATCTCTATGTAAATCCACCCACAATGCAGGTTTGGTGCATAATCCCAAAGCATAACTAATAGAATTTCCATATTTCCTAGTCAATATTAGTAAATGTAGTGGCTACCATTTGAGGTTAAATGCATAGGCCTAATTACCATAATGGTACCAAAACAGGTCAAATTTTCACCCACTATAAAGGTTTCCTAGTTCCCTCTTTCTCTTTTTCCTCATTGGGATTCTTCTACAAACTGTATTGTAGCACTATAGGCTCTAGAATAAACAAGAAGGGCCTTTAGTAGTTTTCTTCATCTCATCAGTTGAAAAGGATCCATTTTCAACACCAAAGGTGAGTAGAAAAACTCAAACATCTTGATCAATTGGGAGAGACTCCTCCCATTCCTTATTGGTGTGACATCAAAGTATGCATGTAGCATAATCATGGGGAGATATTTCCACCTCCACTAATCCTTCTCTAGTCCTGTACCAAGGACTCCACCCTAGGGCATCTCTAAGGTCCATACATGTTAAAGAAAATGCCACGGCAGTGTACCTTTCCTAATATGCCAGCTCGGGTTATTTAGTGGATCTTAGTGCATACTAATGAGTTTTAATGGTCTATTTTCTTGTCTCAATTCGTATATTTTTGTCTTGTTATGTACTAAATATTATTTTTTTTAGAATTACAATCTTAATTCATGATTTTTTTATTTATCTAATTTTGTACAGTGCTACCTTAAGTTCATATCACTATGTATATATCCATTGCTTTGCTAAAGACTTGCAACTATTTTGACTTTGCATCTCTATTTATTGATTTGCATAGTCTTTATCTTTTACATTATTTTGAATTATTTTGTTCATGTTTTGGAAATAATGTTAATAGTAAATAGTTAGCAGCATAATTGTTCGCATAAGATACATCCATCTGAAGGCAGTAACGGGAAAATTTTGTATATATGTATGTATATACTATTGTAATATATGTATGAGGGGGAAAATTCAGATAAAAATAAAAAAAATATGTAGAACTTATGGTTTTTCAAAAGAATATATATAAATTGTAAATATGTCTCTAGTTTTTTCTCTTTTAAAAACCACCTAGGTGAAACCTAGGTGAGTCAAGGCCCATGGTACCCACCCTTGGAGCCTAGATGCCTTGATGCCTTTACAAGTTTTATAAGGTCCCTCCATCCTTCGTGAAAGCCTTTTATAATATGATGAGAGAAGGATAGGAGCTAGTAGTTATTTTTCATTCAGAGGAGACATAGACTCTAGCATGCTACAATTACCCTCAACTAGTATGTAGAAATTAAATTCCATATTTTTTCTATCTCTAAATAAAAGAGTTATTCACAAAAATTTCCTCCTTATCTTCATCCTTTAATATAGGTCCCCTATGAGTGGGTGAGTGCATACATTAAAGACATAATCTATTCCTATACAATACATCTTTCATGTAGTAGGTCCTTCCTTCCATCTTTAATTTTGGCAATACCATCTATTTTTTATTACCAAGAAATATTCCCTTTCTATCTCTATATGCAAAGTTATGGTTCAATCAACCATTATCTTTAATGATTAGGAAATCATTGTATCTATAAAGTTGACCTATTCCAATTACTTGATATCAATAAGTGTTGTTTATACCTTTTTGGAGCAATGTTCTTAAAAGTGGTATCTCGTATCTGGTGGACCGGTCACCAGTGGTATCTGGTATCTGATTGATTCACCAATGTGAACCGGTCATCTCACTGACCATGAGCCGATTAGTTCACTCAGTGAACCGTTTGGTTCATGGTCCAGGTTGTGTAGAATTCAGTTGATGGAGTTCTCAATCAATCTGACACTCTAATCAATTGGTTCAACACTTGAACTTTATTATTCTGATTCAAGTCTATTGATTGAATGTTTAATAGAATACCTAAACACTTAAGTAATCAATTTAAACATCATTCATGGAGAAACTCCTCTTCCAGGTTAATCCTATGTGTGTGACCCTATAGGTCCCATTTCACATTGGCAGTGAAAGTCCATAACTCACTTATGACTTCACAAGCAAAGAGTGGTGCCTAGTTGAACATCAGTGCTACCCAAGTGAAAAGGAAAGTTGGAAAACAACTTCCAACCTATAATTTTTTATTTGTGTTACTGTGATCATATAGTTCCTTTGTCACTGACCATCCAAATTGAACTCGAGGCATGGAATGTCATTCTCTTCAACATTGAATCCATGTTCCTTGACCTTTGAGCAGACTGTCTGAGATGCACGTGAGCTCACATATCATATATTAAATCACATGAGTACGGCCACACATTTCTTAGTATCTCTTATAAAGGGGCCCTAGATGTCATACTCCTTATAGGAGGGACAAATCCCATATCTATCACTCACAGTCAAAACCCCATGTGTGAAAGTCACCCAATCATCACTTTTATAACACCCGTGTTTCAAGAATGCATTTGATGATGTCAAAGTGTACCCAATGACATGTGATGAGTGCAATGATTTCAGGTCTAAGAACCACTATCACCAGTATCACTATGAGACATGATTGTGACTACCATTCCATGGTATGAATGTATCACTCTCACAATGGGTTTGTCTGATATATTGTTCTCTAACATGTATCTATGTGCTTCACTTGATATCATATATCATGACTAATTAGACTCTGTTATCAGTCAGCACACACTATAGTATTATGAATTATTGTTGTCTATTTTGCTTTCACAATAACATATGGCTAGGGACATAACAAGAATGTATGTACTCTTATCATACGTATGGTATCATTGTTCAAGTCCTCAACCTGAATACATATGTCACCGAGTCACATCATTCTATAGAAATCTATCATGTATGTGTCATCATCTCATGACTGAGACAAACATAATAGTTGGAATTATCTTTATTAATATCAAATCAAGTATCATATGCCTCATTGAAATCATCACATGATTGACTCTCTGGGCATACTATACCAACAGACTCCCACTTTCACTTAGATCCAATCACCCACAAATCATATTTCAAGTGATCTTAACATGTCCATCATGTTTCTCCTACACAAGTGCTTTTATAACAGGTAAGAAGCATTTGCTTGAAGTCAGTATATTGCATGTTTCACATCCCCACGTTGTACGACAACTAGTATGAAATTGGAAATGCTATAGTATATTATCTAAAATTCCTTTGCCTAACCTGTAGATCCATTGTTGTCACAATATTTATATTTGATTCACCAATTATCAAAACCTCCATAAGTTCATCTATATGAACTTCTAGATCCATATAGTACCCTTTATAGTGTTCATAACACTAAGATACTCGGCTTCTTATTATAGAATTAATCAATTGTCTTATGTTGGAACATTTCCAACTAACAATTTTTATTCCAAGGTCAAAAACAATTTGTCATTTTGGAAGCTTGCATCAGTGTAACTCTTTACACCCAACTCTTCCTTATTACCATAACTGAGGAACTAATCCTTCTAGTACTTCACAAGTACACAAAGATGTCCTTCATGGTATTCCAATAACTCTTAATTGAGTTCGACAGATATCCAATCGTCATGTCCAAAACATATGAGATAACTGGATATTTATATCATCTTGTCATACAAGATGATGATTTCATATCTTATTATCATGTCCAATACATACAATATGACAAGATTGTATATTCTTGTCATGTCCAATACATACAAGATAATCAACTCATATGTTCTTCATGTCCAATACATACAAGATAATGAGATAGATCCAATTGTGAATGCAAATGGCATCTATCCATGTGTTCCTTATTCTTCATAAGAATTGGGACACTTGACTCTTGAGAGACTAACCCCATGGAACATGGATAGGTTTTCTCTCATCATTCTGAGCCCTTTCCGCATCTTGCCAATGTATGTTCTCATTCTTAGGTTAAGAAGCCCTTTCAATCTATCTCTATAGATCTTGGTTCCTATCACATAGGATGCTTCTTTTAAAAGTTCAGAATGCACTTTGTTTCTAGGTTTTAATATTTGTAGTATAAGGACGTTATTCCCCATCAATATGTGGAATATACATATGCTCCCACTAAATTCTTGTAATCACACATTACTTCTTTATTTTGACTCAAGTCAAACTCTTTGACTATCTTGTCAAATAGAAGATCCTAGTTTTGAGGTGTCTGCTTCAATCCAAAGATTGATCTGTGTTTTATGGACTTTATTTGCATTGTTGGATTTATAAAACCTTTAGGGCTGTGTCACGTACACATCTTGCACAATATTCCATATAAGGAATGTAGTTTTATGATCCATATGCTAAATATCATAGTCAGATTAAGATACAATAGCAAGCATTATCCTCATGGATTTATCCTTGGTAACTGCTAAAAAGATTTCATCATGTTCAACGCCTTGAACTTATTAGAAACTCTTCGCAGCCAAATTACCCTCCATGTTAGTCTTCTTCTAGAAGACCCAAAAGTACCCTATGGGTTTTACCCCCTCAGGTGGATCATCCAAAGTCATACTTTGTTGATGTACATGGAGTACATCTTGGATTTCATGGCTTCAAGCCATGTCTCAGTTTCTGGCTCTCACTAGTTTCTAGGTAGATTGTTGACTCATCATATGATCAACTCACTACCTTCTTATCCATAAGATATCATATATCATTCAAGCTCTAGGCATGTGCTACCAGAACCATGAGTTATGTGCATTACTTAAGGAACTTCAAGATTCCACAACATTTTATGATTCATAATGTGCCTCTTTTAGTGTTAAGCATGTGCCCAAAAGAAAATTTGATGTTTATCTAGTAATCACATTCTGATTCATCAAGGAGTGATTCCTTCTTTCTGATACACATCTCATGATACACTATCATTGTGTTTCAGGTGGAGTCCATCATGATCTTCCAGAAGGTTTTCAAACTCTTTGTTCAAAGTATTTCCATATCGATCATATCAAAATTTAATACTTATACCAAGTTTGTTATGTACTTCATTTATGATCTCCTTGAACACTTAAAGAGATTCATGTTTTCATTTCATTAAATACAAACTACCATATCTACTGAGGTCATTAGTAAATATAATGAAGTACCCATTGACTACCTTTAACATTTATTCTAAAAAGCCTATATACATCAATATGTATAATACGTAATAGAGTAATTGTTCTCCCACTACATCTAGTGAAGAACCTTTGTCACATTTCACAATGAATGAGATTAGCATGTCTCTATTAGTTCAATAACCAAATTGAGTCTGGATTACCATCATATGGATTTCTAGAAATGCAATTCTCATTTATGCACTAGAAATGACTATTCTATAGGCATTCAAGTTTGAGTTATCATGTCATTCATTACATGTGTCATACACATTTGTCTCTTTAACTATCAAGTATATTTGATGAGTCATAGGCATTGCCTTCAGTTCATTACACTCTTTCCCAAACAAGATGTATGATGATTTCATTGATGACAGATGTATAATAACAATTCACTGATTCTATTATGTTCCCATGAATGTCATATTGTAACTGTAAATATAACAACTCTTGCTCCACATAGTTTCTATCTTACTTCTTCTCAGGTCCTAAAGTAGAGATCTCTATCTCTTACATCTTCCTGAGATCCTCTATAAAGAGGTTATTTCCCTTTCCTCCTTACCCTCTCCATATCTTGAGTGATGAAGAATTGGACCCAAGATTGGACTCAAAACACTTCTTGAAGTTTCTTTAGTCTATGGACATTACTCACCTGATCATTATCATAGGTTTTGTCCTTTCTTCATTCATGCTTTGGCATCAACATGCCAAGCACTTCGGACAGTGGTCTGGCCAAGTTTCTCAACATTTGATAAACTAGATATATGATTCATACAACTATTTGTAGAATCATATGTTTGGTCAACTCTTGACCTATAAGAAATCACAATTAATATATATGCACAATCACATTGACCATATGAGATTACACTTGATCTCCATCTGTCTATTTATACTCAAACATCGCTTTGAATACATTATACTTTTCATGCATTACATGAATATTAAGATGTATAACCATCTCAAGAATGTCCATGCTTCAAGCTATTTATGAAACTCATAGCTCATATAGCTCAAAATAAGGTTCTTCATGTCTTAGGCATCATTGGCATACTTCAAGTAAGCATCCAATTTTAGCCTTAGGCGCATTTGGAGTGGTTCTACCGGGTCTGGTCTTTCAAGACTTTAGAGTTTACACTCACTATTGAGAACATTTATCAAAGGTACCAAACCAAATTCGAAGTCTTATCCCATGTATGAACCGATCAAAATGATAATGTATTTGTGTTTGTCATTTGGATTCTACAAAAGAGTTTTGCAACTTTTCAAAACATTTTTGATTTGTTTGATTTGATAAATTTGACGATATTAATTAGGCTTTGAATTAACTATCTCTCCCACTATTTTGATCAAATTGATAACCCCCAAGTATCAATTTTGAATATTTTAGCATACAATCTTCTAGTGGCCAAGATCCAAAACAATTGCATCAATACCCAACCAACGCTGGCTCTCAATACCAATTATTTAGGTAGGTAATCATGCCAATTGCATCACAAGAAATTCTTGGATAGATGATATGCGCAACTCTTTGCCATAAACATCTGCATGCCTCAAGGTGCTTGATCCGATCAAGGTCACCAAGTTAACTCGTACCCAAAATCCAACATGATGAATATGCACTCTATGAAGGTAGAGCCACATATTCACCATCACACTTCCACGAGGTAGACAATGCACCATGTGAAGGCATGCCCACCCTTAGCGGAACAAGTTTTTCATGTGTGCTGCTTTTAAAAGGCATCTTCAACTTAATGTTGTATCTGAGGGACTTTATATAAGTACATATACATATCCAATCACCACATATATGTAGTACGTATCATATACATTCTATAACCACAATGAGAAATCATGCAATATCGATAAAATCTTCGATTATGACCATCCTATTGTAATTCATTGAGCCATAAGGAATTCCGATCATCTAGGTCTACATCATATGCACCAACCTAAAGAAGATGAAGTCATGTGCTTTAGTCATTCCGGATTGATCATCTCATCCCATGACTGATCGGCTCGTCTCCCATCCAGATGGTTGGGTGTCATCAATTGATCTTCTAGCTCCACCAGGTGATCAGTTTATTAGGTCATCGTACACCTCATCAGGCCACTAGCCGCTCATCTCGCTCCATGAGATAGTCGTCTCCATCCACTAATCAATCATCTTTCTCCATGATATGGTCATCTCAGTCCTCCAAATGCTCGTCTGGGTGCCTTCCGTTCTTCGACATAACAGGAAATAAACTACCTTACTTTACATATATCTTTGGGAAACCCCGAGTTACATTCAGGGGGAGCAAACGTAAAAGAGAATGCTCCAGTTATCTTGAGTTACATCGGGATAGAAGAAAGCACTCAGTACATAGACCGAGATGCAAACAACCATAGCCAACCAAGCACACACATAGGGGTTTATAGGACACAATCATACTACACATCCACCACGAAAACCATTTTAGGAGGACGTGCATCAGTTGCATATATACCATATCATATATGTATATTAGTTTGTGGTCATATGTGGTATTTACTCGGATATTCACATTAGTCATTTTAAATATTCACATCATATGCAATAAATAAATGAAAGTAAAATCAAAATCTGATCATATCAATTTATCCCAAAACACAATACATTGACCTAGCTCTGATACTACTGTTGGGTTTTGTGGGATAGAATAGGCACCAGAAGCAAAAAAATTCTCACCACAAACCCATAACCAGCAAATTGCATCAACAACTATACAATAGGAAAGATGATTTTAGCAGGATATACCAGGTCCCGAGGCTTGCTCAGTGATAATACCTTGTAGTTAGTGTGGTCTTCAACCACCTAGTCTCTGACGGTGTCTGTGCAGCTCATGTCCTTGACTCAGACTGTGGTTGACCATCATCCTCCTGAGCGGCAGAAACCTCTCACCTCTATAGATAGTCCACACGAAACACCAGGAACTCTAGTCATCATGAAGGACACTAGAAGGAGTCGCCCCGTCTCTGTCAACGTACTAGTCACTTACACACTCTCCCGCCACCAGTTGTCATCTTGTAGTTGTCTTTCACTCACAATGCCTCCCTAGTTGGGTAGCACTTGCTTGAGCTCTCTCGATTACCACAATCATAGAGGACAACAACTTTGTAGAGCAACTGATGTTCTAAGTTGTGTGTTCTCAAAAGCCCCTTGTACCCCACTATTTATAGTAGAGAATAGGGTTAGGGTTCCTAGTCTATGTGAGAGTAGAAGTGTCTAGATTTCTCATGAATTGATTGCACTACAGAAGATGAACCGATCGTTTCACAAACAAACTGGTCATTTGGGCAGGTGAGACGATCGGTTCACTTTTGAACCAGTCAGTTGGGAGTGCGAATTAGTCATTTCACTACCCAGACTTTCCTGCAATTGACTTTTCTTATTTGTTTCTAATTACTACAAAGATTAATTCTTGTACCAATCAAATTGAAAAAGTGAAATGAAAATATTTTCTCACAAACCGGGAAACCCAAGACCTGCTCGGTTGGTCCATATGAACCAATCAGTTCACCAGTGTGAATCGGTCATCTCACTGAGTCTCACTGACCATGATTCGATCGATTCATCTAGTGAACTAATCGGTTGGTGGTCGAGGTTGTGCAGAACTCAGTCAATGCATTTCTCAATCAATCTCACACTCTAATCAATTGGTTCAACACTTGAACTTTATTATTCTACAAGTCTATTTTTTTTTAGAGCAAATGGATCGATTCATTACTTGTTAGCCATACGACATCTACAATTGGGGAGAAAGATACAAACAGAACATACAAACGTCACTTTCGGTAACCCAAGGGCACTACAACTCATATTGGAACGAGTGAGAGACATTTCTGCATTGATTCTTCTTCCTTGAGGTTGTCTTAAGCAACTTTTCCTAAAAAATTCCTTCAACCTGAGCATTAAGTAGTGGTTGGGGGGATGGAACAAGACGGTATTCTGCTTGTATATCAACTCAAACGAAGCCATACAACTGAGTAATAAGATCAATCCAGAGCAAAAAGATATTTAGCCGTACCAAGGTTGAATTACCGGGGGAAACCCTGAAAAAGCACTGCCTCCACAGAGGAAGGAGAAACAATCCTTATTCAAAGGAACAAACATCACTGATATACGACAGAACAAGGCAGATATCCTACCAGAAACTAGCACTCAAATGAAAAACCTGCAAGGCAGAAACAAAGGAGGGAAACACGCTTCTTCCGGAACCCCAGTGAGGACACCCCCACCAGGCACCCACCTCTGCCTCAAGGCAGATCTGAGCAAGGATCTTCCAGGAGTAGAGCACCACCACCTCCTGTAAGCAAACACGCCGAGAAGAAGACCCGATCACCACAAGGTCACATGACTGCCGCTCAGGGGGGATAAATGAGGAGCTCGGAGAGGCACCTGCAAAAAGGAACGGAAGAAAGGTAAGTTGAGGAGGAGGCCTGGGGGGAGAAGGTGACGGCCCAACAGGACGCCTGACCCCCTCCCCCAGGCTTGAGCGCCACACATGGGGGGAGGCCTAGATCACCCCCGTGGTCGCCAGAGCCCTAGACGAAGGGTTAGCCCTTCTTTACTTTTATGTCTATTATACAAGTATGTTGATTGAATGCTTAATTGAGTACCTAAACACTTTAGTAATCAGTCTAAACATCATTCGTGGATAAAATCCTCTTCTAGGTTAATCCTATGTGTGTGACCCTATAGGTCCCTTTCACGTTGGCAGTGAAAGTCCATAACTCACTTATGACTTCACAAGCAAAGAGTGGTGCTTAGTCGCACATCGGTGCTACCCAAGTGAAAAGGAAAGTTTGAGAACAACTTTCAACTTACAATCTATGATTAGTATTACCATGATTGTATAGTTCCTTTGTCACTAACCATCCGGATTGAACTCGAGGCATGGAACGTCATCCTCTTCAACATTCAATCCATGTTCCTTGACTTCTGAGATGACTGTCTGAGATGAATGTGAGTTCACATATCATATATTGAATCACATGAGTATGGCCATACATTTCTCAGTCTCTCTTATCAAGGGGCCTTGGATATCATACTCCTTATAGGAGTGACAAATCCCATATCTATCACTCATAGTCAAAATCCCATGTGTCAAAAATCACCCAATAATCACTTTTATAACACTCGTGTTTCAAGAATGTGTTTGATGATGTCAAAGTGTACCCAACAAATGTGACGAGTGCAATGATTTTAGGTCTAAAAACCAATATCACTATGAGACATGATTGTGACTACCATTCCATGGTATCCATGTATCACACTCATGGTGGGTCTGTCCGATATAGTGTTCTCTAACATATATTTGTGTGCTTGACTTGATATCATATATCATGACTAAGGAGACTCTATCATTAGTCAACACACACTCTAGTCTTATGTATTACTATTGTCTATTTTTCTTTCACAGTAACATCCGACTAGGGACATAACAAGAATGTATGTACTCTTATCACACATATGGTCTCATTGTTCAGGTCCTCAACTTGAAGACATATGTCACCGAGTCACATTATTCTTTAGACATCTATCATGTATATGTCATCATCTCATGACCAAGACAAACATAATATATGGAATTACCTTTATCATTATCAAATCAAGTATCATATGCCTCATTGCAATCATCACATGATTGTCTCTCTAGGCATACTATACCAACAAAATGCTCTAGTTTCCTAATCAGTGAGAACAAAGATATTCACCTATTGTTGTGTCTGGGATTTCTTTTCCTAGTCCAAAGTATTAAAATTAATGCCACATTCAGATATTGTCCACCTACTCTTACTCTACCAATCACTTTGCTCTATGTAATAGTTCCAATACTTCAACTACATATTCAACTTTCCCCTTATTTGTTTATATATATGTATGTTAGAATGGTGATGACCAATTATTATTCTAAGATAATTTAAGAGGCAAAATTTTGAACCTTTTTTAAAAGGACAAAATCTTATTATACAATGTCTCTTCTTCTAGAGGTAGATTTTAGGACTCCACCTATTATTTAATAGATAGATATATTCTATTCAAATGGACACTTATTTTCTTATATATGTGTGGTAGAAAGGTGAAGAACACCTAAAATAACAAGATAAGGGTGAGATTAGATGCGAAATTTTGGAACCTTTCTAAAAAGGGAAAATATTGTTATTCAACCTCTCTTCTTCTAGAGGCAGATTTCAAGACTCACGTTGAAATTTCCCTATGAATCTTATAAAACAATGAATACTAGTAGGAGAATTAAAACCATCTTAGAATGAGTCATCATACTACTGGTCCATCTCTGGGTTATGTACATGGATTGTCACAGAGTAAGGTCTTTGGTATGAAGGCTGATTTGAGGAAGTATGTTTCAACAAGTGACTCCATCGATATTACTAATAAACTTGCTTCCATATAGAAAGAGAATAAACATTTAAAGAATGAATGTGCTATTTTGAAATCCCAATTTAATCAAATGGCTTCTACACTTGCTAGGATTTGAATTGTGTTTCTTGATCATATTGGGAGGGAGGATAGTGGAAGATTTATCTAGAATGAAGTAGTAAGTATTGGTATATCATTTTGTGCTTGCTTTTGTTTGTCGTATTCTACTGTTGAAAATGATAGTACCTAGTTATTACCTTACGTGAATTTTCCTTGGCTTTTACATTTACAATTACTACTAAGTATGATTATCTAGTTTGTAATTGATAGAATTTGTTAGAAAAAAAATTATGCAAGGTGATTCTAGATTTTTCACTCCTTAACATTAGCATGTAGGTATTACAAGGGTAACGAAATAGAAATATATGAATCATATTAGTGTGTGTTGGTATAGATCATATTCACTTGTTGTGGTGTCTATTTCTATTGTCTCATATGTTAGACATAATTTTCTTCCTTCTTCTACACTATATTCCTTAATGATGATGTAGGATGTACATCTTGAAGGTGGTTACATTTTAAGTGTTCCATTATAAATGTGTCCATGGGATAAACTTTATGGTGATGGTCTGACCATGACACCCCAAAGTGGATCATAAATCCACTCCTTATTGTAATTAATGTGTGGAAACAATCCAATATGTGGTTATCATAATTCATCCTCCCTACTCTATCACCCACAAATTTAGTAGTTTCATCTATTGGAGTTGTTTTAGAATTCTCAATATTTCCTTAAAATCCATCTTAGTGTCATCTAATGAATTGGAATACACATTGTCACATTCCTCTTTGACTTAATGAATCAATAAATTAATCCATTGTTTAAGTACAAAGTTTTAATTGAAACTGAAGACGATATTTTTCCTACAATCTCTATGTGATACCATTAATTGGTAGAATCTCAAATTATGCTAATTATTAGAAGTGAAACTTCTACGCAGCCATTTCCGGACATCATTGAACTACAACAAGAGAGGCATGAGAGAAGGAAGGTATGGGCATGCTTTTGTGGGTTTGTGGGTGGATTAGGAGGGCTAGTATGAGATGCTAGGCTATTGATGACCTATTCAAAGAAATTCAACCATTAGTTGTTATTTATGAAAGATAATCCTCCATTGCTGACCCTAAAAAGTTTTCAAACTCTGTTAGATAATGACATTGATAGAGAATCAATGTATTCTGCATTGCAGTGAACCTCTTTGAAAGCATTAGAGATCAGAGAGACATCAAAATCCCTTATATCTCAGTTGTAACTCCAATTGAATTCCTTGTTAATAACTATTTAGGGCACCTTGAATGATAAATAAACCCACAAATATGCAAGGGGAAATGATAGAAAGAGAGGTAGGGGAGTTGGAAGGTATATGCATGCTTTTATGCATTTGTGGGTGGAATAGAAGGGCTGAAATGAGTTTCTAGGATAGTGGGATTAGCCAGCTCAAGAAAAAAAGACCCCGCCTAGACCTACATGTGGCAAGTCCTATTGTAGGGTGCACCCTTTTCTAGAAAAAAATTGGACTTCCTCTCTTCCAATATAGACCAAATTGAAGATGGGAGCAGGGTCATGATTGCTTCCTTGTTGTTCCCAATTATTGGGTAGCTTACATTTCGTTTTACATGTCCCTTATTCATTTAGAAAGTGCATTTTATGTAGCCAATTCCGAACATTGATCAAGTACAAGATCTCCATTGAAACTTATGAAAAAAGTCTTTGTTTGATGCCATCAGTTAGTAGAAGCGCAATATATACTAGTTTGTAGAAATGCAACTTTTTTGCAGCCAATTCCAATAATTATTCAATGATAGCAAGAGAGAAAGGGGAGCAAGAAGGTATGGGCATGCTTTTGTGGGTTTGGTGGTAGAGTAGGAGGGTTGGGATGAGGAACTAGGCTAGTTGGCTCAATCACCTTAGGTCAAGAAGGACCATGCCCAAACCTATATGTGGAAAGGCATGTTGTTGGGTGCACTCATCACACAAGTAATATGGCACATCCATGGTCGCTTAATGGGAATCAATGCTCTATATTTAAAATGCAACATATCTTATAGCATGTCTTGGACAATATGCAATAGTTGGTTTTACTTTTTAACATATGATATAACCTCCTCCCCAATATATACCTAATATTATATGTCAATCTATGTATTAGAGATGGCAATCTAACCTAGCTAACCCAAGCCCACACGAACCCATCTTGGCCAATACCCATCATGATGGGTCTTTTAGGTTCAATTGATTACTAGATAAATATTTGATATGATATATTTAGGGTTCTATTTAGGCACAAATACCCATTAAGAACCAACCAGATCCAATAAAATCAATCCTTCATGAACCATCTCCCTCAACTAATAAATAGATTGGTGTATTATCATAGAACAAACTTCCAAGTTTCAACTTATATCATTCATGCTTTCTTTTAAGACAACGACCCATATGAGATTGGCACAACTGTGCATTTTAGGTCTTGATAGAAGGGAGATGAAGGTCATGATTGCATCATCTTTGGACAATACTTAACAGCTTACATTTGTATGTAGGAACGAAATTATAGAATAACCAATTTACATTTCGATATGTAGAATACTCCTCTCTTCTTGTGTGACATAAAATAGATCATATGGTTCCATTTTACAGTGGACTCTGTTCTATCCAGGCCATTGACTTCATATCAAATTTTAGTAGTGTACTTGGTTTTGTAATATCTACATTTCATATTGTCGCAAATTGTTTAGACTTCCTCATTACTAATACCACTGGGACCCAGTGGGAGAAATGTTCTTCAAAGTATTATTAGTTGTTGGGGAAGTATCTACCACATGTTGTAAAATTGATCTAACATGAGGATCAAGTTGTTTGATTATGTTCCAAAGTGAGGTGACCTCAGGTTTTTCCTTTGGTTTGTTTGCATATGTGACTTCTCCTTATGAGAATTTCCAGCTAAACTTTGCTTCCTTAAATAAGCTATAACGTTGTTGGTTTAGGCTTTTTGCACAATTTTTGTGGATGTCTCAGTTTGACTATAGAAAACCTATGTCTTTTTTAGTACTTTATGCCTTCACAGTTGGAGTTGTCTCTTCCTTTAGTTCATTTTCCAATCTATATTTTGTTGGCTCAGTCCATTTGCCACTTCTATACTTTTCTTTCCCACAACTGATCTAGAGTAAATGATGATATTCATTCTCTCATATTCTGCTTGATTACTTTATTTGGTGATACCATCTATGACTTGAGTTTATGGTTGTATGTGTCCATGTTAGCTTTAGTCAGTTACTAACGAGTTCTTAGTAGTTATGAAGACTTGCTATTGGTGTCATCACCCCTATACTTACATATCGGGTTTTTCAACTGTGTGAGATTGAAAATTATTTGTAGGTTGTGTGTATAGATTGGAGTTGCACATAAACAAGCTATTTAGTCCTACGTTTTTAGAAGGAACTAGGCTCTGTCTTTGGCTCTAACTAGAGCTTTGTCTTATTTGTAGGAAAATCAATTGTATTCTAACAAATGTGTCATGGATAGATTTCTATGTAGTCGAGGTTAGGATGTGCGCTTAGACAAATATGAACTGGGACTGATTTGATCTCCCAGACACCCATAATGAAGAAACGGGATTAATCTATTGTAGAATCTATTGTATGAGCTTATTCTTGTATTGTGGCTCAGGTTTAGTTGATATATACTATAGTTGATTGGGTTCTTGACGATCTTGTTTCATAGCATAGAAATTCGTGTTTAGCTGATTGAAACAACTTGGCCTAGAATTCCACGGTTTGCCAGTCAAAGCAACCAAACTCTTCCTTCTTCACTGCGATATAGTATAGTGTGTAGCTCTTTTTGAGAACTCAAAAGCTCCACCAAAGGGGGTGTGGCTTTTTGGCCAACATAAGTCAATTACTTGGTCACCACTTATTAATGATTAGCAAATCATTAAGAAGAATCATGTGTGGCCCATTAGCGTAATCAATAGAATATAAACGTTGTATCTTCTTTTAGAACATTAACCATAATCACTTAGGGGGTCTTTTGGCTGTCATTTTTAAAATGTCCTACTCGTACACATGAACATATCACAATCCTAGAGAGTTGTGCTATAAACAGCATAATTCATGGTTGTATAGAGCAGGTGAGCATGGAAAATAGCTCAAACCATGCTGAAAACATGAGTCTTCAATGTTTGTATATAAGAAACTTACGGATGCAATGGATCAATTCCCTGATCAAATACAGAAGATGATTTTAACTACCGATCTATGCTTCCATATAATTGTATATAAATACCACAATTTGTGATTGCACAGCCCAAGCAGCGACTTAGACTAATTAGTGTACATACCAGTATTTGAAATGTCGACAATCATACCAGTATCAAACTTTATTACTTGTACTTTTACTCCTAATGTCTCTTTTTAATTTGTTAATGGATCTTGTAGGTTGCTGATGACACCGCAGTTGGGCAAGATGAACAGTGCCATATTTTAAACCGTTCAAGACACGCCCTTGAATTTCTGATCAATTGTACATGTTTATGCTAGATGAATGCCATATGCGACACTTGTTGTGCTTATTTTATTTTGACTTCTTATTCTCAAGACACATAACTCCATATCTTTTATGACTTTTCTTTCCACATGGATTTCTCAATGTAAACAACATTTGGCTAATTAATATTTTATTTTCAGTTAAAGACATGTGGATGTACATATTTCTTGATGGATGTCATATTTTGAGTATTGTTCAGTGGAATGAAATGTGTATGTATGTGTTTGTATGTGTACGTATGCTATATTATATATTGTGTCAAAAAGTCTTTATTTGATTTTCCACACCCCGTCTAATATTTTTTCACTTGTTTTAATATAGATGAACTTCTCCTATACAATGAAAATGTAGGAATTCATGTTAAAAGTGTGGATAAGTATATGCTATAAATAGAATCGGTAGGAAGAACTCCACACAGAAAAGTGTTGATAACAAGATATCACACAAAAGGGAATTCAAAGAACAACACATTAAAATGTGTGGATATTTATTTGTCACACACAAAACTGCAAAAAAAACACCACACCAAAAAGAAAGGAAATTTGATAATACACACAAAAATGTGAAATAAATATCACACCAAAAAGTGTGGATATATAAATGCCACATAGATATATGTGGAAACGAGATCACACAAAAAAGCGTGGAATTTTGATGCCATACAAAATGGTGTGGACTACAAAGTGTGGACTATTTTTGCACTAACTTTTTCCACATTTTAGTCAATGTGGAAAATGTCAGTTTCCTCACTTTTAAGCGTAGAAAAACCATGACATGAAGCATGAAAAAATACATATATTTTTTGTAGTGATGGTAGTCTATAGTGCAATTATAATCTTTGATTAGGTCTATCCAGCAACGCTGTCGTATGTTCAGCTCCTGCTTTGACAAGATGTATTGTAGATTCGTATGGTCGGTGAAGATCTGACACTTCTCGCCATAAAGGTAGTGTCTCTGTATATTTAAAGCATGGACCACTGCATCAAGTTCTAGATCATGCATCGGGTATCTCTCCTGGCATTTCTAAAGTTGTCGCAAAGTGAAAGAAATTGCGTTTTTTTCATGCATTAGCACGCAACTCAAATCATTCTTTGACACATCACAAAAGACGATGTATCCTTTCTCTTGGTCAAGCAATACTAACATTGGTGCACTAGTCAACTTCTCTTTCAAAAGTTGGAAAGAACATTTACGCTTGTCATTCCAGTCAAACGGAACACCCTTCCTCATCAACTTTGTTAGGGGTAACGCCATTGCGCTGAAGTTCTTGATAAACCTCTTGGAATAGCCTGCCAATCCAAGTAAACTATGAACCTCTGTCAGTGTCTTCAGTTGCTCCCGCTCTACACAGAATGAACCTTCTTGGGATCCATGCGTACACCTTCAACAGATATCATGTGCCCAAGGAAAGACACCTGCTTCAGACAAAATCCACACTTGTTGAACTTGGCGTACAACTTATGTTGTAAATGATGCTCATGTTGATAGATGTCTCGAGAGTAGATCAGGTTCTCATCTGTGAACACAACCATGAACTAGTTAAGATAAGGTCTGAACACTTTGTTCATCAGGTTTATGAATGTTGTTGGTGTATTGGTTAGCCCAAACGGTATAATCACAAACTTATAGTGGTCATACCTAGTCCAAAAAATTGACTTGGGTATGTTTCCAGCCTTGATCCACAACTGATGGTATTCTGACCTCAGATCTATCTTCAAGAATATTGCAACACCCCTTAACTAATCAAATAGATCATCTATCCATGGCAAAGGGTACTTGTTCTTGATTGTCACCTTGTCCAGTTATTGGTAATCGATGCACCACCTCATGGATCCATCCTTTTTCTTCACAAACAACATGGGAGCACCCCAAGGGAAAGTTCTTGGTCTGATAAAGCATTTCTCAAGCAGCTCCTGCAACTACTTCTTCAACTCTTGCATCTTAAATGGTGCCATTTTGTATGGTGTATGTGATATCGATTGTGTACCAGGAACTAGATTGATCTCAAAATCAATCTCTCTAGGTAGGGGAGCACTAGGGAACTCATCAGAAAACACATCCTCCTACTCACAAACAACTGGAACCTCTTAGATACTATCACTCCTTGCCTTAGTGTCCACTAGATGTGCCAAAAATGCCTCACAACCTTGCCTCATCAGCCTCTATGTTGTCATCGCAAACACCAAACATGTCAGAAGAATCTTCCAATCTCCTTGGAAGACCCACAAAACATTGTCGTTGACAACCATCACCACCTTATAACTATAGTCTAACACCACCTGAGACTTATCCAAAGTACCCATTCCAAGGATCACATCGAATCCATGCATATCAAGTGGTATAAGATCCACTTGAATGTTGCGACCCGAGAAAGAAAGAGCACAGGATGGACATACCTCCTGTGACTCCGTAGAACCAACCAAAGGGGTTTCTAAGCGAAGACTATTAGCTCTATGAATAACAGGCACAAAACAACTAGCTATCACTTCTCTAGTGACAAAATATTGTGTCACACCTAGGTCAACCAAAATAGATATAAAGCAGGAAGAAGACAAATTAGAATAAAATAACTCCATCTGACTTATCATGATCTGATGGTTGACTACTCTATATGGATGACTCATAGCATAGAATCAATTCATTGCATGTTGTCACCCCCTTCCTCTTTTGGCTTGTCCAAACCAACCATCCCATGATGCATGAACTCATCCTCTACCACCATCACTAATGAATTGACATTGCCTCAATCCTTGCTGACTTTGTCTCGACTGTTGGGTGACCTCCTCATCATTCATTGGGAAAAATGGCCTTGTACGTCCGGTCTGTCCACACCTGAAGCAAGTATTTCTCTCATACCACATCCTAGATGGCCTTGTCACTGAAATTGATGCCACATTGTGAGCTCCACTAGTGGAAAACTATGGCCTTTGCCTTTGCTCGAAGATCATTGTGAGTGTACCGTTGACTTTGTTGTGATTATCGTGATGAGAACTTAGGCTTATTAAATCCTCCATACGACCGTCCTTGATGTTGTGTCAATCTCTTCTTGGCATTTGCCTCTTTCTTCTCCACAACTGACCGCTCTACTCTCCTGACAAACTCCATAAACATGGCAATTTACTCCCTATTCTCTAAAGTTGACACTGGACTCATCAACTCTGAGCTCAAGTCCTTCTCAAAGTGTTTGATCCTCTCCTTATCTGTTGCAGCCATATTCAGGAAAAACCTCATAAGATCCATGAACTTTGTGTCATACTTGTTGATTATCATAGATCCTTGTTAGATCTTCTCAAACTGAGAGATCTTTTCATCCAGATAGGTCTCAGGGAAGTATTGTCTCAAAAACTCCCACCAAAAATCATCCCAACTGATCACAACACAAGGCCTTTTATACTCCATGATGGCCCACCAATGGTCAGTACTCCCCTTCAATAGGTACACTACATGCTTCACCTTATCGTCTTCAGAGATATAGAGGATATTAAAGGCCTTCTCCAACTCAGTCAACCACATATTAGCGTCCACCGAATCCACCTTATCGACATACTCCAACACGCCCACACACCTTAATCTCTTAAAGGTTTTCCCAGAACCTTGATATTCTAGATTAGGAGACTGTTGCCCTTGTTTGGGGTACGAGCATTCTATCCACCATATGTGTCATTGTAGCCATAAACTACCCAAACATAGACTAAAAAGTAGGATTGGATACCATTGTTGGGTCAAACTGAGGCAGTTTAGGCACTTCATCCACTCTTTCCTGCCTCCTGGAACCACCACCAGGTGAAGCAATATTGCTCTCAGCATATTCTTTGTGTTCATCAAGCATATACTTTCCCTTCTTATTCGTCTTCTGTATAAGAAGAAGTTACCATCAGATATGTTGGATGACATTAGAATAGACACAACCCTAGTCCTATGTCCCTATAGACTCAGCAAACATAAATCTCTGATACCAACCTTAACTGTGACACTCTTGCCACACAAAAGTGAGATTACTCAAAACAAAGTGTGAAATTAATACTAACATCTAGATTACCATAAAAGAGGGTGAATTAGAACTAATTCATATAACTAGAAAAGCTAAAACATATTATATTTGAGTCCATAAACTATGTCACTTGTATCATATACTTCACCAGAAAGGTATTCACGACAGTGTATAGTGGACATCATGCCACAAAACATGTTCACATATACAAGCCATATTTGTACATCCATGGATACTGCCAAAAACTCACATCGATATACAACAACTGAAAACACCCCCAATGACCTGAGAGTATAGGGATGACACTTAGGACTGTACTACAAAACACTAGCATCATATCCAACCTTCAACAACTACTGCTCCTCTTGCTACTCAGCCTCACTCGCTCGATCTCTACCTTGTCATGGACAACCACCTAAAAGATGTGGAAACCCACTGGGTGACACCAACGTCCCAATGAGAGATATAACTCTCTACCAGCATTTATTATAAGCATAGATATACTAAAGCGGGAAGATTGCATTATTACTAAAATGAGCAGATTCAGCTAAAGGATATAAGTAAAACTAGTAACATATATTACGTTGAGTAGTAAAACATCTTATACTTTTTAGAAAGAATATAAAGAACATGTATAATTGTTATCAACTAAACAATATAAGAAAGAAGTTCAGGGGTCATCCAATGTGAATCGTGTTTGACCCTAAGCAATATAGTGCACAATTGTATTACATATTTTATTTTCCATGATGATTTGAGTCATGCCACCCAAATCCAACTAACCATTGCTATGTAGAAATCAGTACCATATAAGATATATGGAAGAGTCAGAGTCCATGATCTCACCACACAACTCCAAGTCAGTATGAGAGAGAATGTAGAGACATAACTGTCAATTTCCAACAATGATATATAGTCAAGCTAAAAACAACTAGTCCAACTTTGGTATAGATCATGGCACTAGAGAATAGGTCATGATTGCCAGTTCAAGAAAAGAATCATGCAGTTACACTACTTCCTTTCACAAATCATATCACAATGAGGCATGACTACAATCATCCTCCATTACCTGTAATTGTGGACACAAGGATATATCATTGACTCACACCCCTGCATATACAACAATATGCCCTCTGAATTTCCATAGAAATGACTATTTGTCCACCCAATAACTTTTGCTAGAATGGATCTATGGCACATGGAAACCTAAATTATTAGGGTTTTATTTGATTATTAATTGACAATTGGTTGTTGTTTAACTGTAATCAAGTTACAACGTACAAACCCAAAGTAAACTCTACAAATATAAGGGTACATTGCAATCTCGTAAGATGTAACACTAATGAGGTAAAAACACGTGACATAATACTAGTTCATCACCATTACCACACCATCATGGGATAACCATCCCTCACCACATCACAAGAGGATATGACCTCACATTAGGCAATTAGCCTCTACTGGGTTATAAGACCCAATCACATAGTTCTTGCATCACATCATTATCTGAACATGCCTCATTAAGGCTCATTATCACCTTGTGTCATATCATATACACCATAGAAACACTATCTATGGTATTTATTTCACCTTTAAGGTTAGGTCTACACATGTACGAGAGAGAAAACAACATCACAGGCTAAGTACTTGAAGCGGGATAAGCAATACATTCATATACCAAACTAGGGTTAGGGTTTCTCGTATAACACATCATAACACACCATGGTAAAATATTCCCACATTCTTGGAGAACATTCAATCATACATCACAACATGTAAACATCAACATGTGTCAACCATGGAGAAAGGAACTATATCAACCATTAGGGTTACACCCTATATGTAGCGACCACACAAGAAAACATAGTGTCGACCAACCAAACTAGCCCATGTGTAGCAACCATCTCGAAGACATAACACTTCGACCGCAATAGGAACCAACATGGTTAGAGAGAAAAACATAGCTACCTCTAGATAGTCATGGGTAGTGACCATCACCACCTGTAGGTGTAGCGACCAACCAACTAAGCATGTGTTGCAACTGCAATAAGACCACACATGGAAACTTAACAAGTTCATGAATGTGTAGTGACCACCGACTTAGGGTTAGGGTTTGTTGTGCCCACAACACATCAACAAACATGTAGCAACCTCAAGAACAAGGTGAGTGCATCGACCTCAAGATCAGGCCACTTCAAACAGCACATAATCGATCTCAAATCAGAGTTGAATCATGGAAACCAAAACCTCCATCTACCATATGATGTTCGAACCGTAACATGGTGATAAAACCAACATTCAAGATACATAAAGAACCATCATCTCCATCATCACCCTATCTTTGGTACAAGAAATTAGGGTTTAGGAGGAAAAATAATCTATGTAATAACACTTCAAAATATTAAATTGTAAATTAATATAACATCACGTATAATATCACGATCATGTTTTAGAGATAAAACATTAGCATGCAAGCAAGAATATGGTGAAATAATAGAAGAGGGAAAGGTTATATAACCCACCTTAATATAGAGATCAAGATCCAAAGCCATGAGCTCTGAGAGAGAAGGAACTCCAAAATTGGATAAACTCCATGGACACAAGGTCACCTCAAGAAGATAAGAACACACCAAGGTCAAAGGAAAACCAAGAAGAAAGAAGCACAAACCCAAGGTTGAACAAGGAATAAGAAAGAGTAAAGAGGAGATCTTCATCTCAATTAGGTATCACCATGGTCAAACCACAGCCTTGGCCTCTATGGAGAGAAGATACTCAAGATAGCCACCATGGAAGAACCATACTCTCATTAACAAGAGAAAATAAAAAGAGACAGGGTTTCAAAGAAAATAAGATCAAAGAAACATAACAACTTTCTGAGAAGAAGGTCACCAAGAACCACCACAAAGAATATGATCAAACTCAATATCACCACATGTAAAGGTGATCGACCACCAAGATCTAAGATCACCACATTCTTTTGCTCCACCAAGCTCAAGGTCGAACACAAGCAAGAAGAGAGGAAGAAGAGTGCTAAAGAGGATACTTGCATGTGAAAGAAGGAACATATATATTCAAGGGTAGGAGGGAGGTACACTTTACAGATGGTGACCATGAGAGAGGAAAGAGGGAAGGCGACTGTGGGAATTTTGATGGTGTCGTTCAATCCCCTAGATCCCGACATAGGTCATCAGGTAAGAGTATTTGAAAAATCAAGAGGAATGATTGGTAATGTCTCTATAGGAAAGGAGGTCAAAACATGGTCAGATGTGTTCAAAGAGAAGAAAATTGGGAGTCTATCAACTTGTAGAAGATTGATATTGAACTTTTTGATGAGAAACTAGTGTACTCAAAAGTCATTGTTGACTGAAATCTAGACATTGGAGTAGAACTGTTGCGGGCTATGTAGTGGGTTTGAAGCCTCACTGGACTACATTGGATTGTCACTTTTTCTAGATCTGGGAAGAGAAGGGTTTTATTGAGGTCAGATCATGAGGAAGGGACTACTTTATAGTCTTATTGACTAATGAAGAAGACCTTGATACAGATGTTAATGGAGGACCCTGGTTTGTTGTGGGTAGACCACTAATCATCAAGAGATGGGAGAGAGCTGAATTGTTAGAGAAAATGAAACTCTATGAGGTCCCAATTTTGTTAAAGGTTTTCAACTTTCCATTAAAACTATGGGAGTGGAAATGTTCAATAAGATTGGTTCATTTTTGGGGAAACTATTGCAAAATGATAAGCTTATAGCTGAATTCCTAAGGCTTGAATTTGCACGCTTGTAGGTTCTAATTCCTCTTAACTATTCTGTTCCTAAAGAATTGGAAATTGTCATTGATGATGGGCAATGTGACACTATTACATTTGAGTATGAATAGGAACCAACAAAGTGTTTGAACTGTGGTCTCTTTCACCATGAGTCTATTCTCTGTGGAACCCAAGGTGAGGAGAGTTTGTCCATGACCTCTAGGGTCCCAAATGTGAAACCGCAGAGGAAGCAGTGGGTTCCTAAACCAAGAATGAAGGACAAAGTTGATGATGGTGAAGTTTTCAGTGATGTGGTGGAGGATATCCCTGAACCCATGGACTCTGTGCTTAATAACTTTGATAGCTCCTTGGTGAACATAAGTGAAGTGTCCAAGTCTACTTATGATAGCTCTATTGTGCTGATTTCTATAGATGCTTTTATATCTACGGATGGAATTACTCTCAAGACCATTACAATGTCTGAAGGTGGGAGTAAGGACAAATCCATATCCCCACAAGTCACTCCCATGCCTTGTCTAGAATGGGAGGTTCAAAGTAGGAAGTCCAAATCATCTCCTAGTGTTGTTTCTAAACCTATCTCGTCAGTAAGGAATATTCCATTATCTTCAAATAAATCTTCACTTCTTGCAAATTTTAATGAAGGTGCTAGTGTTTCGGGTCTAATTGATGAAGTGGTTCTAATTGTCCCCAATGGATAAACATTTCTTGATTCTTGTCTAGAATGTGAGGGGAACCCATAATAAAATTCCTCATATTTGGAAGGTGATTAGTAGATTTAAGGCTAATGTTTATATAATCCTAGAGTCTAGAACTAAGAAAGAAGATCTTCCCACTATTATGAATTCTATATGGTTGGGTGCTAGCTTCATTGCAAATATGGATTTTTACTTGTACACATGTATTATTATGATGTGGTTGGATCCTTCTTTGACCATCAACAAGATCTTTGATCATGATCAACTTCTACATTGTATGTTGTCTATGGATGACCTGAAGGTTTTTATGCTTGCAGTCTATGGAACCAATGGAGATGCAGATAGGTCCATTATGTGGAACTCTTTAAATGACATTAGTAACTCTGTAAATGACTCTTGGTGCATCCTAGGTGATTTTAATGCGGTGAGTGTAACGAGGTGAGATAACCTCCTTACTAAAATTTAAAAGAAGTAAAAAACATCCATCTTTTTAGAAAGACAAAAGATATTGAGGGATGCATGTATAATATTCCTAGTAAATAAGCATGTACCAGATACATTACAAAATGTCAATAGCAGTGGAAATAAAAGTACTACACCTATTACATGGATTTAATTGTTCATTACATGATTGTTCCCAAAAGAAAAAGATAAGAGAAAAGGATCTAGCTATAGCAATCTATACATCCTTTCAGATAGCTTGAGATATACTCCTGAGATAACTTCCTTCAAACTTGTCCTTCTCCTTACTCAACACCAACACCTGGGTGGTTGGGAAAGAACCCAACAAAAGGGGAAAGAAAATAAGTAATGTGTCACAAAACTAGTCTAGGATAACAAGATAAGTAAAACAAATAATAACATGCTAGGGTTCATCATAAGACGAAGATAACAAGAGTATGAGGCTATATTCAAAAGACACTTGCCATTAACAATTATATTAAAAAGGATTTGCATGTAAGATAATTATGTCTACCTAACTAAGTAGGGTTGAGGAACCTACCAGACCTCTAACCTATAGGTGAGGGGAGAATAAGACATTCCCAGTCACCTACACAATTATATATGGGAGAATAAAAACATTCCCCAGGGCGATTAAATACATGTCCTCTATGGGTGGTTGTACATAAGTACCACTACTTTAAATTAAATAGAACATAAATCTACATGCTAGAAAAGTAGTCATGGCAAGAGTAGTCATAATATTCAATAAGTATTGTAGTGGGGTACAAGACCCAAGAAAAAGAATATCATTACTGATTTTGAGTCAATTTAACAAAAGAATCATGAATAGAGGAAATAGGGTTCATATAGTGCCTTATTCCCAGGGTTTGGTTTGCAAATATCCCAACTTAGGGTGTAAGAATGCACATACATAAATAGGGATTGTACATACCTCTTTTACTGATATCAATTACTAACTTTCACTAATGTAATTGAGTCCAAGTTCCACTTTGCCTATTTTCAATGTATTAACATGCATTAGAGTACATAGTGCACATTAATATATAGAAACCCTAATTTCAGAACTTTTTAGCAAAACTCAGATTTAGATTTTGGAAATAACACCAATGAACTTATTATATTCTCTTAATGAAGAAAACATATTTTTATGTTAATTTTGGAGTTATGATGATTAAGATGTCATTTTTATGGATTTTATGCATTAAATTCATTTTACAAAAATCACACTTCGGCAAACCATAAAATCAGACCTTTAAAATATTTTTATTAGATATATATTAATTTTCCAATTCCAAAAAATATTTATTTGTCATATTTGGATAAGCGGATTAGAAGATATGAATTTTTTAATACTGACCAATAGGAAATTACCACATCATCAAACCGATCGAGATAATTGAAGAGAGAGGGAGAGGGATAAAACAGCATTTGACTAAAGATCAGGTTTGAAGTTTCATAGGTAACCAAGCTAGATCTTCTAGAGAAGGTAAAACAACAAGAAACCAAAATCCTAGAAGAAAATGGTAAAAAGAGATGGAAATCATCTATTTATAACATAGAAGCATGAGTTTTATGCATGTACTAAGCAATATATGAGAAGGGGGTTAACCAAACTTTCCTCTAAGAAGGTAAGAAGGTCCAAACCGAAAGGATACTGAGATTATAAGGTCTGGTTGCTTCAAGCCAAGCTCCATTCTTGAGAAAATATCACCTTCTCCACTTTAGAGGTGCAAATCCTAGCAAAAGAGCATGGAGATGAGATGTTTTAGGGTTCTAGGTGGAGTTTTACCATGGAAGGTCATGGTTCCGACCTGGAAGAAAGTGGGAGGAATACTAACAGCATGAAAATAGAGAAGTAAAGGAGGATTCTTACTAGTTTAGGTCAAAATCACCAAGGAGGAGCTTAAGAAATACTAAATAGAGAAATTTGGAACCTTAGGAGCCATCTTCACCAAGGTAGGCACCCTCTTTTACCTTGGGATAGAAAATTCATGGCCAAACATAGAAGGTAAGATGCTCTAAGTTGTGGGAAAGAGAAGGAGAGGATTGATTCTTGGATTGGGAGGTGGGAAGGGGTAGGCATGACTTTATAAAGAAGGGGGCAAGTATGAGGTGTCTATGGGACTTTCCATGTGTCCTTAGGCTAGGGCTTCATGTCCATACAAGAGGACATCTCATAGACTCTTCTAGTATATCAAAGATCGGTCCTAAGAGCCCTTGGAGCCTTCTAGGCCATCCCCACCATCCTTCAAACAAATAAATAACCCCATTGGTTAATAGCTTTTAAAGATAAGCACATTTATAAAGAGGGTAATCCCTATAATGCCCTTGGAGAGAAACACCTTCAAACCAAGGTGCAACCAGGTGTCCCAGGGTTCAAAATCTCTTGAATGGTAAGGTAATATCTAAGTATTAAAAATTCAGGTGAAAATTTGCAAAAAAAACTTACCAATTGGGTAAATTGCATAAAAGTCCAGAATGTACCTAAAATTGCATAACTTGTACAAACAACATCCAAATAGAACCAAGTTTGAAACTTAAGCTCATTTTATATTTTTAAATCATATAAAAAAGTTAAATTAAGGTTTATAGCACTTAATTATGGTAATTAAGCTTTTTTAATACATTAATCAAGGTTTAGGGCCTTGCACTTCTAGCACAAATTAATATACCATTGTTCTAGTAAAGTGGTGATTTTACATTTTAGATCCTTAAATAAGATTCCACCGAGGTATTTGTACATAAACCCTTCCATTGGTATAATTAGTGAATAAATGTTCACTAAACCACTATAAATCCATTAATTAAATAGAAAGGCCAATAAGGATAGAAATGAAAGGAAAAGACGGTAAAGAGGGTCAAAAGACAAAATTTAAGAATTCGGTATGTTATAGTGAGGTTCTCTAATGAAAAGATAGGTAAGCACCCCCACCCCTTCATTTAGAAGTGTGGGAGATTTTAGTTACTCCTTACCTGTCACTGGGTTAATGGAAATTGCTAACAAAGGCCCCTTTTTCACTTGGGATAGTCGAAGCAAGAAGGGTGTTAGTTCCTTTTCTACAATTGATAGGTGTTTCTGTAATTTCGATTTTCTTAACACCTTCCCTTATATTTGAGGTGAGATCATTCCTAATCTTCTTAGTGATCACTCGGTTCAGAACCTTCATCTCAATCCTTTCAAAAAAAAGAGTGACCCCTTTCACATTCATCAATGTGTTGGTTTCTCAAGATGGTTTTTTCTGTGGTCAATGATGCATGGAATGGTGTTAATAGTTTTGGTGCTCCAATAATTAAAGTGTATAGAAGATTGCATGTTGTTAAGTATGCACTTATTAAATGGAATAAAGAGTATATTGGTAATTTCTCTTCTAAGGCCAAGGAGCTTGAGTTTAAAGCTATTTATTTACGTAGAAAAGTTGACACACATCCTCTTGATATAGATCTACAATTGAAGCTTGTTGAACCCAGGAAGTTAGATAAGAAAGCTATTGATGAAGAGGAATGTTTTATTAGACAAAAATCTAGAGCTATCTGGCTTCGAGCTGTAGATAGAAATACCCCTTTATTCTATGCCACCCTCATAACTGGAAAGATATACAACATCATCCATACCGTGGACACGAACTCCTCCACATTTAGTGACCATATTGATATTAACCATTATGTGGTATATTATTATTCTAAGGTCTTTCTCTCCATCCCTTCTAATTTGGTGTTCTAGAATGATGCCTGGGTTCTCCCCCATATTTCTGAGGTTCAGTTTGAGATGTTAAATATATTGGTGACTAGGGAGGAAGTGGATAATGTTGTCAAGCATTTCTATGTATACAAGGCTCTTGGTCCTGATGGTTTTATCGCCATGTCTTTTTAAATCTTGTTGGTCTATCATTGGAGATGATGTCACAAGGGCTGTTATTGATTTCTTTGAATCAAGTAGGCTATATAGAGAATGCAATAAATCCTTTATTACTTTGATCGCCAAGATTTCTAGAGCTACTAATCTGAAGGACTTTCGGCCTATTTATCTTTGCAATGTGATGTTTAAAATTATTGTAAAAATCACAGCCAATCATTTAAGTGATGTTCTACCTAATCTGATTTGTGAAACCCATTGCTACACAAAATGAAACTACTCAAAACAAAACTGCGGAAGAGAGATTAACAATCAATTTATCAGAAAATACTATGAATTAAAACTCTTTTCAAGAAACCACAAAGCAGCAAGAAATATTCCATATACATCCTTTCATGCCTCAAAGCATGTACAAGGCACGTCATCATCCTATTATCAGAGAAAATGTTCCAGAAGCACAAATACACAATTCCATCATGTCTATACATAACAGGTATACAACCAAACATATCAAGAAAGAACATTTACAAAACATCTACAAAATGTTCCCCAAAGACCCGAGTGTACAGGGAAACTCTAGGACTCTATCAACAAAAGACATACAATGGCACTGCCAACCTCGTCAGCTATTGGCCCTCCTACTACTCTTTAACCTTCGCTACACGATCTCTACTTCTTCATGCACGACCATCTAAAAAGGATGTGGGAAACCCACAGGGTAAGATTCCAAATCTCAGCGGGAGATGTAACTCACCACCAACTCGATTATCATCACAATTACATAAAGGATAAAGAACATACTAAGTAGGTTGAGAAAGATTTATTGAAAGGAATATATCTCAATGATAAGAAATTGGGTCAATATTGTACACTTGCCATTATCCGTAGAATAATTAACAGTTTAAGAAGGAATATAAAGAACACATATAACTATTATAAACTAAACAATATACAGTTAGGGCAAGGCCTCAACTAATGTTTCTATATTTGATCCTATGCAATTGCACTACATGACTGATTACATATTCATTATGCCCTAAGGATTTGAATCGTACCATTCAAATCCAATCAACCACTATATGTGTATAGAAAAAATCAATGACATACAAGGTCTAATGGGACCTCACCCTTCTTGGTCAGTACGAGGGAACACACTACATAGACATATTATTCAACTGTAATAATGACATATAGTCAAGCTCAATGATTGGCTCACGCATGGCCATTGTATATATATATATATATATATATATATATATATATATATATTTATATATATTTATATATATATATATATATAATGTCTATCCCACCTTGGTACAGGTACATCGCTAGAATAATAGGCTCACGCATAGCCGTTCTAATAAGGAATGGCTCATGCATGTCCATCCATATATATAACGAGATCGACTCACGCATGGCCATCTACACATCATCTATGGTTAAGGATACAAGGGAATTACCAAAAATGGCACCTCACATATTCAAAAATATGCGCTCTGAGTTAAACTTATTTCACCATTCAACTATTGCTGACACTGAATGGATCTATGGCACAAGGCAAACTACACTATTAGATTCCACCCAATTAAAATGTCTTTAAGCTTCAATCAAGTTATAATGTACAAACCATAAACAAATTCTACAAAGTTAGGATTTGAGGCATCACTAGAACATACTGAACACATCAGCATTGCCTCATCTCTTTATGCCTATTATTCACCATATGTACATCACAAGGACCAAATGTCCATCACAGGAACCACATGCCCATGACAAGGACCACATGTCCATCATAGGGAACACATGCTTGGGGTAACAACCCCTCAACACATCATTAAGGAAACTATCATTGTTAGTAATAAAACCACTTTCCTCCTCTTTTTGAGTCACCATCTCACATGTTCCTCTCAAGGCTTTTTCAAACATGTTATAAACATCATGCCTCATGCATGGCTGTGTATAACATTGTTTCACCAGCACAGTTAGAAACATATAACAACAGAAAATTACATCATTAACACTATCATTCGATAAAATCTATGCTAAACACATTACCTCACATCTTAGTGTTAGTGTTTCTTCTTGATCGATTAGGGTTTAGGTGCATTGGCTTTCATATTACACATTGTATCAACCTAAATACATTTGTTTGTGTCATCCAGAGCCTCATTACTTGTGTCAACCAAAACACAACAAGTGATATCGGTTTATAGGTACTTGAGAAGGTGTGTCATACATACCATTTCATAGGGTATTAGACTCATCATCTCATAGGGTATCAGCCTCACCATCTCATAGGGTATCAGCCTCACCATTTCATAGGGTATTGGCCTATGTATCCCTTTGTATATCAACCACATTGATCACCATGGGATATCGACCATTAGGGTTTTGAGTTGTATTAGTTGAATGTATATCACATTAGGGTTAGGGTTAACCATATCGACCTCCATACCCAACTAAAAGCATAATGATTTAATGCTCTTTCTTCACTAGTCATCACTAGATCATGGAAAGCCAACATCATTAGAGGTATATCGTTTTATATGGTCTAGCATGTGGTTCACCTTACATATCGTCCTACACAAAACATATCGTCCGACTCATCTTTTACCTGAAGATGGTGTTAAAAATAAGGAAAAGGAAAGTTGCAACTCATGGCAGCAACTCATCAAAGTTCTTTTCCTAAAACAGAACACAAGTCTATCAAGTAAAGTTACTAGAAAGTAAGAGATAATGAGCTAAGGATAACTAGCAAGGTAACAAGTAGAAGGGTGACAATAACAAAGTGGGTTTAGAGTTATATAACCCGCCTCAAGGAATACCATGAGGATCCAAGCTCCATTATCCCAAGGTAGAAGAAGATGCTCCAAGATCGATCACCACAACACCTCCAAGAGAGAAGATAGAACTGATGTTAAGAGAGTAAAAGAGGGGAAAAGAAGATACCAAGGTCCATGGTCGAGAAGAAGAAAGAAGGAGAAAAAGAAGAGCTAATGATCATGTACTATCAAGGAAGAGATGAAAAGAGCACACCACAAGCTTAGGATCATCCACTAAGCTCCTAGGGAAAGCAATCCTAAAGCTTAAGATCGACCACCAAGGGGAGAATGCAAGGATAACCAAAAGATTTCTCCTGCATGGAGAGAAAGAGATATATATACTAGAGGGATGAAAGAGAGAACAAAGGAAAGGTGTCACCACCAAGGAACCCTATATGATACGTGTCCACAAAGATGGTCCACATACAACACCATGCAATAAGGTGATAAGACCTATGTCTTGCCCACTAAGTCCCTTGGGGGGGGGGGTTCAAGGTCGATACACTTACCCTCTCCCTTCACAAACTGATAGGGATGAAATCCTAGGGCCACAAATCAATATGGCACATCTCTAACTACCACAAAAAAATACAAGGCCTTTTGAAGGAATCCACAACTAATATGGTGTCCCTCAAGACAACCACAAATGATATGGTGTCCCTCCAAGGCTCTCAAGCCCGAGACAACACTCCTAGGTGCAAGACACACTTCACACAAGTGTCCAAACATAACCAAGAATCTCACCACTCAACCAAGGTTCAACCAAGGTTCCCATATCTTTCTCTCTCCTCAAGATGATTCCAAGAGAGAGAAGGAACACTCTAGAGGTGGCAAACTTGCACATCAACCCCTCAAGTTGCACCAAAACCTCACCACAAAACACAAACATCAAGCAAACAAGCTTAAACAAAGAACACAAGATTCCAACATGCCCTAATTACATCTAAGATGATTAGAGTAAGGATCTAAGAAACACACTTAAGAAAAACAAATAGGGTTAGCACAAAATGTGGGTCAGGGTCCTTACAAGTCATAAACCCCTAATAGGAATTTTTCCCCCAAAATACTAAGAGAAAAGGGAAGGGTACTTCCTCCTCATCTCTTCTTCAAGCTCCCACATGGCTTCCTCAACACCATGATGATGCCAAAGAACCTTCACAAGCACAAGTTCCTCCCTCTTTAACCTCTTCACTCTCCGATCAAGGATCAACATTCGACCTTCCACAAAGGTCATATCCTCATTAAGCTCCACCTACACAGTCTGTAACACTGACTCTGTATCCGGATGACACTTGCTCAATATACTAACATGGAACACTGGATGTAACATGTGCAACTCAGGTGGAAACTCCAACTTGTAGGTCACCTTCCCAACTCGTGCCACAACTGGGTAAGGTCCCATAAACTTGGGTGCCAACTTACCCTTCTTTCCAAACCTCAAAACACCTTTCCAAGGAGAGACCTTTAGATATACCTTGTCCCCAACTTGGAACTCTAAGGGTTTATGATGAGTGTCTGCATAAGACTTCTAGCTATTATGTGCCGCTTTCAACTGTTGTTGTATCACTGTGATCTTTTATGTTGTCTGTTGTACAAGATCAGGACTAAGAAGCTAATATTCACTTGTCTCATACCAACATAATGGAGATCTGCAACGTCTCCCATACAATGCCTTATATGGTGCCATGTCAATGCTTCTCTGATATCTATTGTTGTAGGCAGACTCTATCAAGTTGAGTTGTATATCCCAACTCCCTATAAATTGAAGAACACAAGTCCTCAATAGATCCTCCAAGATCTGAATGGTCCTTTCATACTGACCATCTGTCTAAGGGTGGAAAGTGGTGCTAAACCTTAACTACGTACCCAAGGTTGTGTGCAGTCATTCCTAAAAGTGACTTGTAAACTAAGGACGTCTATCAGACATGATACTGGATGGAACACTATGTAAACACACTATCTCATCAACATAAACTTGGGCAATCTTCTCTATTGTGAACATCATCTTCACGGGAAGGAAATGTGTTGACTTGATCAACCTGTCAATGATCACCCAAAATGGATCATAACCTTTGGCCATCCTATGTAGACCAACCACAAAATCCATAGTCCCATGATCCCATTTCCACTAAGGTATAAGCAATGGTTGTAGTGTTCCTACAGGCTTATGATGCTTAACTTTGACTTGTTGAAATACAACACACCTTCCAACAAACTAAGCTACATCTTTCTTCAAGCTTGGCCACTAGTACATATCCTTCAGATTTTGGTACATCTTGGTACTCCCTAGGTGCATAGCATACATAGATGAATGAGCTTCCTTCATCACTATCTTCCTCAAACTATCAGCATCAGGAACCATTATCCTTTTATGGTAACAAATTGTCCCATCATCTGACTCATTGAAGCCATCATGCTTCTCACTATCAAACTCTAATCTAATATGTTGTATCACAATATCTGTCTGTTGTGCCTCAATGATCTATTTTCTCAGCATAGGCTTCACTTGCAACTACGCAAACAAACTGGTTAACAAAGAGACTTCCAACTTGACATTCATCTAACGCAAGGAGACCAACATGTCTCCCTTGTGGCACATCAAAGAACTCAACTGGCCTCTTTTCATGGATGAAGATGAAGATTTCTTGCTCAATGTGTCCACCACAACATTTTCCTTTCCCGATGATAATCAATCATGCAGACATAGTCTTTAATAAACTCCATCCAACATCACTGCCTCATGTTCAATTCTGGCTGTGAGAAGATGTGCTTCAGATTCTTGTGATCCGTGAAGATCTGACACTTCTCCCCATATAGATAGTGTATCTAAATATTCAAAGCATGAACCACTATATCTAACTCCAAATCATGGTTTGATAATTATACTCGTGTTTCTTAATTTGTCAAGAGGCAAAAGAAATCACTTGTTTGTCTTGCATCAACACACAACCCATACCATTCTTGGATGCATCACAGAAGCCTATGTATCCTTTTCCTTGGTCGGGTAGAGCCAAAATGGATGTACTTGTCATCTTCTCCTTCAACAAGTGAAAATCATGTTGATATCTATCATCCCAGACAAATGACACATCCATCATTGTCAACCTTGTTAGGGGTAAGGTGATAGCACTGAAGTCCTTGATGAACCTCTGGTAGTAGCCTACCAAACCTAGAAAGTTGCACACTTATTTCGGTGTCTTTGGCTGCTCCCACTTTGTCACAAACTCTACCTTCTTAGGGTCCAAACGTACTCCTTTGGAAGATATGAAATTACCCAAGAAAGTTACCTCCCTTAACCAAAACTCACACTTGCTAAACTTAGCATAGAGTTGGTGTTGTCTCTATGTAGATGTTGTTCATATTACTGACTGTCCTAACTGTATATCAAAATGGCATCTATGAAGACAACCACAAACTGATCAAGGAACGATCGAAACACCCCATTCATCAAATCCATGAACATTGATGGTGCATTGGTCAGCCTAAACGGCATAGCCACAAAGTCATAGTGACCATACCTCATCCTAAAATCTGACTTAGGTATGTCATACATCTTAATCCTCAATTGGTGATAACTTGATTGCAGGTCTATCTTTGAGAACACAATCACACCATGAAGCTGATCAAATAGGTCATCTATCCTTGGCAAGCGATACTTATTCTTTATCATGGCCTTGTTCAGCTGTTTATAATCTATACACAACCTCATAGACTCATCCTTCTTCACAAATAGCACTATAGCACCCCACGATGATGTACTCGGTCTGATATAACTCTTGTTAAGCAGTTCTTGCAACTATTTCTTGAACTCTTCCATCTCTATCGGTGCCATCCTATATGGTGTATGAGCTATTGGCTATGTACCAGGAACCCGATTGCTCTCAAAATCAATCTTAGGGGGTGGGGAACACCTAGAAACTCTTTAGGGAATGCATCCTCAAACTCCCTACCAATTGGAACTTCCTGGATACTAGGACTCCTCACTTTTGTATCCATCATGTGTGCCGAAAATGCCTCATAACCTTATCTCAGAAGCTTCCTCGTTACCATGGTTGAAACTAGGCATGTTGGAAGAATCTTCATGTCTCCATGGAAGATCCATGTCTCACTACCATCCTCAAACGTTGCTTGCTTGGAACCACAATCCAAGACCACTCTATACTTCTTCAAAGTATCTATTCTAAGGATCACATCAAATCCATGCATGTCAAGTGGTATGAGATGCACCTGAATGTTGTATCTCGAAAAAGATAGAACACAGGAAGGACACACATTCTGCAACACTACAAAACTGACTAACGGGGTTTCTAGCAACAAACTATTCGTCTTATGACTAACAGGCAAAGGACAACTACTAAGCACTTCACTTGCGATAAAAGAGTGTGTAGCACCCAGATCAACCAAAATATATATAAATAAGAAGAAGACAAATCAGAATGAAATAACTCCATCTGACCTACCACCACTCAGGGGTTGACCACTATTTTCGGGTGACTCATGACGTAGAATCTAGCCATTGACTGTTGTCACCCCCATCCTCTATTTCCTTGAGCAAACAATCCAGCTTGGGATGCTTGCCTAAATCCTCATCCTCCTGCATTGTTGTTGCTCTGTTGCCTCTATGAGCCTTACTGGCTCTACCTCAGTTGTTGGGTTACTTCATCACTTCTCATAGGGAAGAATGCTTGGGTATGTCCAACTTGCCAACACATGTAGCACGTCTTGTTCTCATACCAAGGCTTATATGGCCCAATCATTGACACTGAAGTTGTGCTCTAGGCTTCTGTCGATGAAAAAATATGTCCTCATCCCTTGCTGGGTGACAACTGTGTCGAAACACCAAACCTTTGTGCAACTAGCGGTGCTAAAAACCTTAGCTTCTTAAAGCCACCTAATGATTGTCTTGGAAATTGTACAGACCATTTCTTAGCATTCACCTCTTGCTTCTGCTTCACTAATCATTATATCCACTACAACAACTCCACAAATGTGGCAAACCACTATCGATTCTCCAAAGAAGTTGTTGGGGTTGACATCTCATCACTCAACCCCTTCTTGAAACAATGAGTCCTCTCATCATCTGTCACCACCGTGTGAGGACAGAACCTCAACAACTCCATGAACCTTGCATCATACTCATTGGTCGTCATGGATCCCAGATGAATCCTCTTGAACTGACTAAACTTCTCATCAAGATACGTCTGAGAGAAGTACTGACAAACAAACTCCTATCAAAACTCCTCCCAACCAACCACCATGTTGGCTCTCTTCTCCTCCTATGTGACCCACCAATGTCCAACACTCCTCTTAAGAAGTACACTGTGTGCTTCACCTTGTCTTCCTCAAAGATACTTAGGATCTTGAAGGCTTTCTCAAGCTCTGCCAGCCATAGATCTGCATCTGTCAGATCAGTTGTCCGTACATACTCAACTGCTCCTACACAGAAAAGCTACTTGAAAGTCTTCCCAATACCCGATGATTCCACATTAGGGGTTAGTGCCTTAGGCTGAGGTGTAGGCATCCTGTTAGCCATAGGTGTCATTGTTGCCATAAACTGCCCAAAAAGCAATCTTAAGGAAGGATTTTCTATCATGGCAGGGTCGAGGTTGGGGACTTGAGGCACCCAATCTTCCTGTGCCTAGTTTCGTGCACCACCGCCTAGTGTTGAAACACTACTCTCGACAACATGTTCTTCATGTTCTCCATACATCTTTTAGCTTTTTTATCTTCTTCTGCATAAGTAGAAGTGACTATAAGATAGACTAGAGGACACTAGAATAGACACAAATCCTAGTCCTAGGTCCCTATAGACTCAGTGAACCTAAAGCTCTCATACCACCAAATGTGACACCCACTGCCACACAAAATGAGATTACTCAGAACAAAATCACAGAAGAGACATTAACAAGTTTATTATCAGAAATCACTATAAATTAAGAACATTTTTATGAAACCATAAAGTAGCAAGAAACTTTGCATATATGTCCTTTCATGCCTCAAATCATATGCATGGCATGTCATTAGCCTGTTATTAGAGAAACGATTCTAGAAGCACATATACATATTTCCATCACATTTGTACATAATAGGTTTACAACCAACCATATCAAGAAAGCACGTTCACGAAACATCTACAAAACATTCCACAAAGAGTCGAGTCTACATGGATGACTCTAGGACTCTATTAGTAAAAGATATCCAACAGCACTGCCAACCTCGTCAGCTAGTGGCCCTCCTATTGCTCTTCAACCTATGATGCATCGTCTCTACTTCTCAAATCTGACTTTGTTCATCATAAATCATCTTATCTGAATACCATAAAACTTACATTATATATATCATCAAAATGTGTTTCATATATCATTCTAACTATCACATATTCTTATAAGGATTTATACATCTTATGTAAAACTACTCTCTTCCAGACTTATGTCATTCACTTTCACTTAGGTTGCATGACCACTTCCTACTCGTACATGTGTGGGGACATTTTTTTAATATTTACATATATAATAAAATAGTATATATCTTTTCTTAGACTAAACATGTGTCAAAGAAAACTATAAAGGTTCAATCTGGTTGGAATCAAAATCAACAAGTGTCCCACACATAATAGAGAGTCTACTGTCATGTCATGTAATGAAAGGGGTCAGAACAAGGTATAGAATAGTGTAGACACCCTATACAACGAGCACCATATGTATATAATTTCTCTTCCTTTGATGCACATTATCTCCGAACAATGTAATGTCCCATACCGCCATATTATAAGGAAAAAATGACATCTTAGGACTTCCTATCCAACAAGCACTAGCCTAGACCTAGTTCTCAGACATCTAGGTGCTAACCTAGGGGCTATGTAAAATCTAGTCTCTAAAAGACAGCTAATCTAATCCTAAAGATTATTAAAGTTCAAAGTTTTCTTTAGTTTCGAGTTGTATAATGAGAAAATGCAAGGATTTACTATTGTTCAATCTCAGATACCACCTATGATGTCCCCATATTTTCAATGCCTTGACCACATGTGTGACGTCCAAATTGAAACCGTCACCTCAGTGAAGATCCCAATTCAAACACACATGCTAGGCCAAGAAGAAGAAAATCAAGGGATTTAGAGGAAACAACAGTAGCACATGTGCATGCACATGAACAAGAACAAAACCATCCAACATATTTTCACCATTCAACATATAATGATATAAGTGCAAAAAGATACAATATGGAACCCAAACATAGGGATTCATCACAACCCCAAAGTGTAAACATACTTGTCCTCAAGTGTGTTCCAACGTAATATCTCTTTGAATATTTTCAACAAACAAGAATGATAAATGCATTGCAAAAGATGGTTATTGACTAAATGGGCTTAAAGGTGACTAAGTACATGTGTTCCACCTCTCTCCTCTCCACTTTTACAAACCAATCATGAAAAGAGATCCGATCATACAAACTTAAAATATAGAGCATATAACACACAATCTATCCATATGTCTTTCATGTAGTACTGGGTAGTCTGTCTGATGATGGTGTTAATCACTGATGACTAGGAGTGTTGTGTCAATCCACACAAAGTGACCCACAAAGTGACCCACGTGGCTGTTGAAAAATGGTGAAGTGATCTAGGTTTGATGTTTCCTAGCTCAATAGATATGAAATATAAGAAAGGACTGGTGTAAGAGATTGTAGTGCTATAACACTCATCTTTTCTTCATTTAGATGCTCTTATACAGGAACATCTTTTATTTTCTTTTTGCATTTTCTTTTCTTTTTCCCTTGGCATAGGTAGGTCATATGGTGGAGAGAGTGAAGCAGGGAGATGTAGATGTGGCCACCCCAAATTTTTTTAGGTGTCCATTACTATATATGTGTACTTTGGCATCCTTTCATGAGGCGTAGAGGTAAGAAGGTGATGAAAGAAAATTCGGGTCAAAGAGGGGTCGCTAGTGTGGTTCTCAACATGAAATTTCCTACATGTGAGCTATTACAACAATTCATCAAATAATATCACATCACATGAGTGAATAATCATGAAATTCATACTTTTATCATGTGATTCCATAGGCCCTAAGAATTCATAGCTTGGTCAAATCACATTCAACCAAACTATTCACAAATCTAAGAGAGGTGTTTTACATGTAAAAAGTCAACAATGAAGACCATTGAGAAATAGAATATAGAATCTTGGCATGCATTTGTCATAGATCAACAATTCCAATTTCTTAAGTAGAGATTGAGTCACAACATGCTTTTTGGTCAAGATATTTCAAATTTGGCAAAAAAAATTGAAATGGTGCCAATTTGCATTTAATCACATCCAAACCTATATTTAGGGAATAAAAAGCATTAGGAAATCAAATCCTAAGTAAAAAACATAAAAATTACCAAAAATCTATATGAGATGTAAAGCATGAAATGGAATGGTTAAAAAAAATTTGGAAAATTTACTCAAAAATGCATGAAAAAGAACTACATGTATGTATGCATGCAATAAAGAACAATCTATACTAGATAATGTGTTTCCAATAATCAATCAGTCAATCAGGTGGAACAAGGTGAAATAGGTCAAACAAAATTAGAGGAGAAAATATAGGGCGCATATCACTTTTCACCCCAAACTTTTGAATCATGTTGTTCTCAGCATGAAACTAAATCTTAGGGAAGTTAAGGTATGTATCATGGCTAATGTGGTGGATCCATGAGCATGTCTCTCTATTGTGGTGGGTCATATTGTTGTGGTAGGGAGCTAGACTAAGGTGGTGGAGGATCTATATGAGCTAGA